>QQOI01000086.1:0-243443 GCA_009729435.1 Phytophthora fragariae | reverse complement strand
TGTGGGCAGCCAGGGCTGACACGACATCAAGTGCACACACCACCCCGTCCTTTCCGACAACACCTCCCGGCCTTCCGCTGCCATCGTCGACCTGGTCCGCAGCGCTAACAGCTCGCCTTCAGTACTGGCGGAGGACCGGGATTTGAACGCCTGCGGCAGGCAACGGTGGGCAAGGTAGAGAGGCTAGCACGTGTCGTCCGACGTGCCAGGGCTGCTGTGTGGCCGCGGAGGTTGGCGGAAGCTGTCAATTGGAACTGCGTGGACGAGGAGGGCATTTTGCCCAAAGTTGACACTAATCGAGGGATGTACCCGTCCGAAGCGTCCCCAATGGATAAGGCATCCGCCTACGAAGCGGGAGATTGCGGGTTCGAGTCCCGTCGGAGACTTCCTTTTGACGTCGTCAAACCTCGTCAACTTTTGGGGGCGAAAAAGCCATCTCCGCCGATGCACTACCGAGGCCGGTATTGCAGGCTCTTGCCGCTTGTTTGGGCGCTGTTTCGGAGTAGAACGGGCACTCGGACGTTGGGTTCGATCGCGCCGTCATGAATCATGGCGTCCCGCTGTGGTTGAAACGCACGTATACTGCCAAGAACAGTCGGCTGGGACTGGCTATCGGACCTGCAGTCCACGGCATCCGACGGTAGCAGGCTGACACCATGTCTGCATCTTCTGGTGACGTCCAAACTTGGTGGGCAACTTGATTTACGGCGCCAGCCAGGGCTGACACGACATCAAGTGCACACACCACCCTGTCCTTGCCGACAACACCTCCCGGCCTTCCGCTGCCATCGTCGACCTGGTCCGCAGCGCTAACAGCTCGCCTTCAGTACTGGCGGAGGACCGGGATTTGAACGCCTGCGGCAGGCAACGGTGGGCAAGGTAGAGAGGCTAGCACGTGTCGTCCGACGTGCCAGGGCTGCTGTGTGGCCGCGGAGGTTGGCGGAAGCTGTCAATTGGAACTGCGTGGACGAGGAGGGCATTTTGCCCAAAGTTGACACTAATCGAGGGATGTACCCGTCCGAAGCGTCCCCAATGGATAAGGCATCCGCCTACGAAGCGGGAGATTGCGGGTTCGAGTCCCGTCGGAGACTTCCTTTTGACGTCGTCAAACCTCGTCAACTTTTGGGGGCGAAAAAGCCATCTCCGCCGATGCACTACCGAGGCCGGTATTGCAGGCTCTTGCCGCTTGTTTGGGCGCTGTTTCGGAGTAGAACGGGCACTCGGACGTTGGGTTCGATCGCGCCGTCATGAATCATGGCGTCCCGCTGTGGTTGAAACGCACGTATACTGCCAAGAACAGTCGGCTGGGACTGGCTATCGGACCTGCAGTCCACGGCATCCGACGGTAGCAGGCTGACACCATGCCTGCATCTTCTGGTGACGTCCAAACTTGGTGGGCAACTTGATTTACGGCGCCAGCCAGGGCTGACACGACATCAAGTGCACACACCACCCCGTCCTTGCCGACAACACCTCCCGGCCTTCCGCTGCCATCGTCGACCTGGTCCGCAGCGCTAACAGCTCGCCTTCAGTACTGGCGGAGGACCGGGATTTGAACGCCTGCGGCAGGCAACGGTGGGCAAGGTAGAGAGGCTAGCACGTGTCGTCCGACGTGCCAGGGCTGCTGTGTGGCCGCGGAGGTTGGCGGAAGCTGTCAATTGGAACTGCGTGGACGAGGAGGGCATTTTGCCCAAAGTTGACACTAATCGAGGGATGTACCCGTCCGAAGCGTCCCCAATGGATAAGGCATCCGCCTACGAAGCGGGAGATTGCGGGTTCGAGTCCCGTCGGAGACTTCCTTTTGACGTCGTCAAACCTCGTCAACTTTTGGGGGCGAAAAAAGCCATCTCCGCCGATGCACTACCGAGGCCGGTATTGCAGGCTCTTGCCGCTTGTTTGGGCGCTGTTTCGGAGTAGAACGGGCACTCGGACGTTGGGTTCGATCGCGCCGTCATGAATCATGGCGTCCCGCTGTGGTTGAAACGCACGTATACTGCCAAGAACAGTCGGCTGGGACTGGCTATCGGACCTGCAGTCCACGGCATCCGACGGTAGCAGGCTGACACCATGTCTGCATCTTCTGGTGACGTCCAAACTTGGTGGGCAACTTGATTTACGGCGCCAGCCAGGGCTGACACGACATCAAGTGCACACACCACCCCGTCCTTTCCGACAACACCTCCCGGCCTTCCGCTGCCATCGTCGACCTGGTCCGCAGCGCTAACAGCTCGCCTTCAGTACTGGCGGAGGACCGGGATTTGAACGCCTGCGGCAGGCAACGGTGGGCAAGGTAGAGAGGCTAGCACGTGTCGTCCGACGTGCCAGGGCTGCTGTGTGGCCGCGGAGGTTGGCGGAAGCTGTCAATTGGAACTGCGTGGACGAGGAGGGCATTTTGCCCAAAGTTGACACTAATCGAGGGATGTACCCGTCCGAAGCGTCCCCAATGGATAAGGCATCCGCCTACGAAGCGGGAGATTGCGGGTTCGAGTCCCGTCGGAGACTTCCTTTTGACGTCGTCAAACCTCGTCAACTTTTGGGGGCGAAAAAAGCCATCTCCGCCGATGCACTACCGAGGCCGGTATTGCAGGCTCTTGCCGCTTGTTTGGGCGCTGTTTCGGAGTAGAACGGGCACTCGGACGTTGGGTTCGATCGCGCCGTCATGAATCATGGCGTCCCGCTGTGGTTGAAACGCACGTATACTGCCAAGAACAGTCGGCTGGGACTGGCTATCGGACCTGCAGTCCACGGCATCCGACGGTAGCAGGCTGACACCATGTCTGCATCTTCTGGTGACGTCCAAACTTGGTGGGCAACTTGATTTACGGCGCCAGCCAGGGCTGACACGACATCAAGTGCACACACCACCCCGTCCTTTCCCGACAACACCTCCCGGCCTTCCGCTGCCATCGTCGACCTGGTCCGCAGCGCTAACAGCTCGCCTTCAGTACTGGCGGAGGACCGGGATTTGAACCGCCTGCGGCAGGCAACGGTGGGCAAGGTAGAGAGGCTAGCACGTGTCGTCCGACGTGCCAGGGCTGCTGTGTAGCCGCGGAGGTTGGCGGAAGCTGTCAATTGGAACTGCGTGGACGAGGAGGGCATTTTGCCCAAAGTTGACACTAATCGAGGGATGTACCCGTCCGAAGCGTCCCCAATGGATAAGGCATCCGCCTACGAAGCGGGAGATTGCGGGTTCGAGTCCCGTCGGAGACTTCCTTTTGACGTCGTCAAACCTCGTCAACTTTTGGGGGCGAATAAAGCCATCTCCGCCGATGCACTACCGAGGCCGGTATTGCAGGCTCTTGCCGCTTGTTTGGGCGCTGTTTCGGAGTAGAACGGGCACTCGGACGTTGGGTTCGATCGCGCCGTCATGAATCATGGCGTCCCGCTGTGGTTGAAACGCACGTATACTGCCAAGAACAGTCGGCTGGGACTGGCTATCGGACCTGCAGTCCACGGCATCCGACGGTAGCAGGCTGACACCATGTCTGCATCTTCTGGTGACGTCCAAACTTGGTGGGCAACTTGATTTACGGCGCCAGCCAGGGCTGACACGACATCAAGTGCACACACCACCCCGTCCTTTCCGACAACACCTCCCGGCCTTCCGCTGCCATCGTCGACCTGGTCCGCAGCGCTAACAGCTCGCCTTCAGTACTGGCGGAGGACCGGGATTTGAACGCCTGCGGCAGGCAACGGTGGGCAAGGTAGAGAGGCTAGCACGTGTCGTCCGACGTGCCAGGGCTGCTGTGTGGCCGCGGAGGTTGGCGGAAGCTGTCAATTGGAACTGCGTGGACGAGGAGGGCATTTTGCCCAAAGTTGACACTAATCGAGGGATGTACCCGTCCGAAGCGTCCCCAATGGATAAGGCATCCGCCTACGAAGCGGGAGATTGCGGGTTCGAGTCCCGTCGGAGACTTCCTTTTGACGTCGTCAAACCTCGTCAACTTTTGGGGGCGAAAAAAGCCATCTCCGCCGATGCACTACCGAGGCCGGTATTGCAGGCTCTTGCCGCTTGTTTGGGCGCTGTTTCGGAGTAGAACGGGCACTCGGACGTTGGGTTCGATCGCGCCGTCATGAATCATGGCGTCCCGCTGTGGTTGAAACGCACGTATACTGCCAAGAACAGTCGGCTGGGACTGGCTATCGGACCTGCAGTCCACGGCATCCGACGGTAGCAGGCTGACACCATGTCTGCATCTTCTGGTGACGTCCAAACTTGGTGGGCAACTTGATTTACGGCGCCAGCCAGGGCTGACACGACATCAAGTGCACACACCACCCCGTCCTTTCCGACAACACCTCCCGGCCTTCCGCTGCCATCGTCGACCTGGTCCGCAGCGCTAACAGCTCGCCTTCAGTACTGGCGGAGGACCGGGATTTGAACGCCTGCGGCAGGCAACGGTGGGCAAGGTAGAGAGGCTAGCACGTGTCGTCCGACGTGCCAGGGCTGCTGTGTGGCCGCGGAGGTTGGCGGAAGCTGTCAATTGGAACTGCGTGGACGAGGAGGGCATTTTGCCCAAAGTTGACACTAATCGAGGGATGTACCCGTCCGAAGCGTCCCCAATGGATAAGGCATCCGCCTACGAAGCGGGAGATTGCGGGTTCGAGTCCCGTCGGAGACTTCCTTTTGACGTCGTCAAACCTCGTCAACTTTTGGGGGCGAAAAAAGCCATCTCCGCCGATGCACTACCGAGGCCGGTATTGCAGGCTCTTGCCGCTTGTTTGGGCGCTGTTTCGGAGTAGAACGGGCACTCGGACGTTGGGTTCGATCGCGCCGTCATGAATAATGGCGTCCCGCTGTGGTTGAAACGCACGTATACTGCCAAGAACAGTCGGCTGGGACTGGCTATCGGACCTGCAGTCCACGGCATCCGACGGTAGCAGGCTGACACCATGTCTGCATCTTCTGGTGACGTCCAAACTTGGTGGGCAACTTGATTTACGGCGCCAGCCAGGGCTGACACGACATCAAGTGCACACACCACCCCGTCCTTTCCGACAACACCTCCCGGCCTTCCGCTGCCATCGTCGACCTGGTCCGCAGCGCTAACAGCTCGCCTTCAGTACTGGCGGAGGACCGGGATTTGAACGCCTGCGGCAGGCAACGGTGGGCA
Source organism: Phytophthora fragariae (assembly GCA_009729435.1). Lineage (NCBI taxonomy): Eukaryota > Oomycota > Peronosporomycetes > Peronosporales > Peronosporaceae > Phytophthora > Phytophthora fragariae. The sequence goes on along the minus strand of QQOI01000086.1, from coordinate 238,329 downwards.
AGGTAGAGAGGCTAGCACGTGTCGTCCGACGTGCCAGGGCTGCTGTGTGGCCGCGGAGGTTGGCGGAAGCTGTCAATTGGAACTGCGTGGACGAGGAGGGCATTTTGCCCAAAGTTGACACTAATCGAGGGATGTACCCGTCCGAAGCGTCCCCAATGGATAAGGCATCCGCCTACGAAGCGGGAGATTGCGGGTTCGAGTCCCGTCGGAGACTTCCTTTTGACGTCGTCAAACCTCGTCAACTTTTGGGGGCGAATAAAGCCATCTCCGCCGATGCACTACCGAGGCCGGTATTGCAGGCTCTTGCCGCTTGTTTGGGCGCTGTTTCGGAGTAGAACGGGCACTCGGACGTTGGGTTCGATCGCGCCGTCATGAATCATGGCGTCCCGCTGTGGTTGAAACGCACGTATACTGCCAAGAACAGTCGGCTGGGACTGGCTATCGGACCTGCAGTCCACGGCATCCGACGGTAGCAGGCTGACACCATGTCTGCATCTTCTGGTGACGTCCAAACTTGGTGGGCAACTTGATTTACGGCGCCAGCCAGGGCTGACACGACATCAAGTGCACACACCACCCCGTCCTTTCCGACAACACCTCCCGGCCTTCCGCTGCCATCGTCGACCTGGTCAGCAGCGCTAACAGCTCGCCTTCAGTACTGGCGGAGGACCGGGATTTGAACGCCTGCGGCAGGCAACGGTGGGCAAGGTAGAGAGGCTAGCACGTGTCGTCCGACGTGCCAGGGCTGCTGTGTGGCCGCGGGGGTTGGCGGAAGCTGTCAATTGGAACTGCGTGGACGAGGAGGGCATTTTGCCCAAAGTTGACACTAATCGAGGGATGTACCCGTCCGAAGCGTCCCCAATGGATAAGGCATCCGCCTACGAAGCGGGAGATTGCGGGTTCGAGTCCCGTCGGAGACTTCCTTTTGACGTCGTCAAACCTCGTCAACTTTTGGGGGCGAAAAAAGCCATCTCCGCCGATGCACTACCGAGGCCGGTATTGCAGGCTCTTGCCGCTTGTTTGGGCGCTGTTTCGGAGTAGAACGGGCACTCGGACGTTGGGTTCGATCGCGCCGTCATGAATAATGGCGTCCCGCTGTGGTTGAAACGCACGTATACTGCCAAGAACAGTCGGCTGGGACTGGCTATCGGACCTGCAGTCCACGGCATCCGACGGTAGCAGGCTGACACCATGTCTGCATCTTCTGGTGACGTCCAAACTTGGTGGGCAACTTGATTTACGGCGCCAGCCAGGGCTGACACGACATCAAGTGCACACACCACCCCGTCCTTTCCGACAACACCTCCCGGCCTTCCGCTGCCATCGTCGACCTGGTCAGCAGCGCTAACAGCTCGCCTTCAGTACTGGCGGAGGACCGGGATTTGAACGCCTGCGGCAGGCAACGGTGGGCAAGGTAGAGAGGCTAGCACGTGTCGTCCGACGTGCCAGGGCTGCTGTGTGGCCGCGGAGGTTGGCGGAAGCTGTCAATTGGAACTGCGTGGACGAGGAGGGCATTTTGCCCAAAGTTGACACTAATCGAGGGATGTACCCGTCCGAAGCGTCCCCAATGGATAAGGCATCCGCCTACGAAGCGGGAGATTGCGGGTTCGAGTCCCGTCGGAGACTTCCTTTTGACGTCGTCAAACCTCGTCAACTTTTGGGGGCGAAAAAAGCCATCTCCGCCGATGCACTACCGAGGCCGGTATTGCAGGCTCTTGCCGCTTGTTTGGGCGCTGTTTCGGAGTAGAACGGGCACTCGGACGTTGGGTTCGATCGCGCCGTCGTGAATAATGGCGTCCCGCTGTGGTTGAAACGCACGTATACTGCCAAGAACAGTCGGCTGGGACTGGCTATCGGACCTGCAGTCCACGGCATCCGACGGTAGCAGGCTGACACCATGTCTGCATCTTCTGGTGACGTCCAAACTTGGTGGGCAACTTGATTTACGGCGCCAGCCAGGGCTGACACGACATCAAGTGCACACACCACCCCGTCCTTTCCGACAACACCTCCCGGCCTTCCGCTGCCATCGTCGACCTGGTCCGCAGCGCTAACAGCTCGCCTTCAGTACTGGCGGAGGACCGGGATTTGAACGCCTGCGGCAGGCAACGGTGGGCAAGGTAGAGAGGCTAGCACGTGTCGTCCGACGTGCCAGGGCTGCTGTGTGGCCGCGGAGGTTGGCGGAAGCTGTCAATTGGAACTGCGTGGACGAGGAGGGCATTTTGCCCAAAGTTGACACTAATCGAGGGATGTACCCGTCCGAAGCGTCCCCAATGGATAAGGCATCCGCCTACGAAGCGGGAGATTGCGGGTTCGAGTCCCGTCGGAGACTTCCTTTTGACGTCGTCAAACCTCGTCAACTTTTTCGGGCGAAAAAAGCCATCTCCGCCGATGCACTACCGAGGCCGGTATTGCAGGCTCTTGCCGCTTGTCTGCCCGCTGTTTCCGAGTAGAACGGACACTGGGACGTCGTGTACGGCCTCGCCATCCTGAATAATGGCGTCCCGCTGTGGTTGAAACGCACGTATACTGCCAAGAACAGTCGGCTGGGACTGGCTATCGGACCTGCAGTCCACGGCATCCGACGGTAGCAAGCTGACACCATGTCTGCATCTTCTGGTGACGTCCAAACTTGGTGGGCAACTTGATTTACGGCGCCAGCCAGGGCTGACACGACATCAAGTGCACACACCACCCCGTCCTTTCCGACAACACCTCCCGGCCTTCCGCTGCCATCGTCGACCTGGTCAGCAGCGCTAACAGCTCGCCTTCAGTACTGGCGGAGGACCGGGATTTGAACGCCTGCGGCAGGCAACGGTGGGCAAGGTAGAGAGGCTAGCACGTGTCGTCCGACGTGCCAGGGCTGCTGTGTGGCCGCGGGGGTTGGCGGAAGCTGTCAATTGGAACTGCGTGGACGAGGAGGGCATTTTGCCCAAAGTTGACACTAATCGAGGGATGTACCCGTCCGAAGCGTCCCCAATGGATAAGGCATCCGCCTACGAAGCGGGAGATTGCGGGTTCGAGTCCCGTCGGAGACTTCCTTTTGACGTCGTCAAACCTCGTCAACTTTTGGGGGCGAAAAAAGCCATCTCCGCCGATGCACTACCGAGGCCGGTATTGCAGGCTCTTGCCGCTTGTTTGGGCGCTGTTTCGGAGTAGAACGGGCACTCGGACGTTGGGTTCGATCGCGCCGTCGTGAATAATGGCGTCCCGCTGTGGTTGAAACGCACGTATACTGCCAAGAACAGTCGGCTGGGACTGGCTATCGGACCTGCAGTCCACGGCATCCGACGGTAGCAGGCTGACACCATGTCTGCATCTTCTGGTGACGTCCAAACTTGGTGGGCAACTTGATTTACGGCGCCAGCCAGGGCTGACACGACATCAAGTGCACACACCACCCCGTCCTTTCCGACAACACCTCCCGGCCTTCCGCTGCCATCGTCGACCTGGTCAGCAGCGCTAACAGCTCGCCTTCAGTACTGGCGGAGGACCGGGATTTGAACGCCTGCGGCAGGCAACGGTGGGCAAGGTAGAGAGGCTAGCACGTGTCGTCCGACGTGCCAGGGCTGCTGTGTGGCCGCGGGGGTTGGCGGAAGCTGTCAATTGGAACTGCGTGGACGAGGAGGGCATTTTGCCCAAAGTTGACACTAATCGAGGGATGTACCCGTCCGAAGCGTCCCCAATGGATAAGGCATCCGCCTACGAAGCGGGAGATTGCGGGTTCGAGTCCCGTCGGAGACTTCCTTTTGACGTCGTCAAACCTCGTCAACTTTTGGGGGCGAAAAAAGCCATCTCCGCCGATGCACTACCGAGGCCGGTATTGCAGGCTCTTGCCGCTTGTTTGGGCGCTGTTTCGGAGTAGAACGGGCACTCGGACGTTGGGTTCGATCGCGCCGTCATGAATAATGGCGTCCCGCTGTGGTTGAAACGCACGTATACTGCCAAGAACAGTCGGCTGGGACTGGCTATCGGACCTGCAGTCCACGGCATCCGACGGTAGCAGGCTGACACCATGTCTGCATCTTCTGGTGACGTCCAAACTTGGTGGGCAACTTGATTTACGGCGCCAGCCAGGGCTGACACGACATCAAGTGCACACACCACCCCGTCCTTTCCGACAACACCTCCCGGCCTTCCGCTGCCATCGTCGACCTGGTCAGCAGCGCTAACAGCTCGCCTTCAGTACTGGCGGAGGACCGGGATTTGAACGCCTGCGGCAGGCAACGGTGGGCAAGGTAGAGAGGCTAGCACGTGTCGTCCGACGTGCCAGGGCTGCTGTGTGGCCGCGGGGGTTGGCGGAAGCTGTCAATTGGAACTGCGTGGACGAGGAGGGCATTTTGCCCAAAGTTGACACTAATCGAGGGATGTACCCGTCCGAAGCGTCCCCAATGGATAAGGCATCCGCCTACGAAGCGGGAGATTGCGGGTTCGAGTCCCGTCGGAGACTTCCTTTTGACGTCGTCAAACCTCGTCAACTTTTGGGGGCGAAAAAAGCCATCTCCGCCGATGCACTACCGAGGCCGGTATTGCAGGCTCTTGCCGCTTGTTTGGGCGCTGTTTCGGAGTAGAACGGGCACTCGGACGTTGGGTTCGATCGCGCCGTCATGAATAATGGCGTCCCGCTGTGGTTGAAACGCACGTATACTGCCAAGAACAGTCGGCTGGGACTGGCTATCGGACCTGCAGTCCACGGCATCCGACGGTAGCAGGCTGACACCATGTCTGCATCTTCTGGTGACGTCCAAACTTGGTGGGCAACTTGATTTACGGCGCCAGCCAGGGCTGACACGACATCAAGTGCACACACCACCCCGTCCTTTCCGACAACACCTCCCGGCCTTCCGCTGCCATCGTCGACCTGGTCAGCAGCGCTAACAGCTCGCCTTCAGTACTGGCGGAGGACCGGGATTTGAACGCCTGCGGCAGGCAACGGTGGGCAAGGTAGAGAGGCTAGCACGTGTCGTCCGACGTGCCAGGGCTGCTGTGTGGCCGCGGGGGTTGGCGGAAGCTGTCAATTGGAACTGCGTGGACGAGGAGGGCATTTTGCCCAAAGTTGACACTAATCGAGGGATGTACCCGTCCGAAGCGTCCCCAATGGATAAGGCATCCGCCTACGAAGCGGGAGATTGCGGGTTCGAGTCCCGTCGGAGACTTCCTTTTGACGTCGTCAAACCTCGTCAACTTTTGGGGGCGAAAAAAGCCATCTCCGCCGATGCACTACCGAGGCCGGTATTGCAGGCTCTTGCCGCTTGTTTGGGCGCTGTTTCGGAGTAGAACGGGCACTCGGACGTTGGGTTCGATCGCGCCGTCATGAATAATGGCGTCCCGCTGTGGTTGAAACGCACGTATACTGCCAAGAACAGTCGGCTGGGACTGGCTATCGGACCTGCAGTCCACGGCATCCGACGGTAGCAGGCTGACACCATGTCTGCATCTTCTGGTGACGTCCAAACTTGGTGGGCAACTTGATTTACGGCGCCAGCCAGGGCTGACACGACATCAAGTGCACACACCACCCCGTCCTTTCCGACAACACCTCCCGGCCTTCCGCTGCCATCGTCGACCTGGTCAGCAGCGCTAACAGCTCGCCTTCAGTACTGGCGGAGGACCGGGATTTGAACGCCTGCGGCAGGCAACGGTGGGCAAGGTAGAGAGGCTAGCACGTGTCGTCCGACGTGCCAGGGCTGCTGTGTGGCCGCGGAGGTTGGCGGAAGCTGTCAATTGGAACTGCGTGGACGAGGAGGGCATTTTGCCCAAAGTTGACACTAATCGAGGGATGTACCCGTCCGAAGCGTCCCCAATGGATAAGGCATCCGCCTACGAAGCGGGAGATTGCGGGTTCGAGTCCCGTCGGAGACTTCCTTTTGACGTCGTCAAACCTCGTCAACTTTTGGGGGCGAAAAAAGCCATCTCCGCCGATGCACTACCGAGGCCGGTATTGCAGGCTCTTGCCGCTTGTTTGGGCGCTGTTTCGGAGTAGAACGGGCACTCGGACGTTGGGTTCGATCGCGCCGTCATGAATAATGGCGTCCCGCTGTGGTTGAAACGCACGTATACTGCCAAGAACAGTCGGCTGGGACTGGCTATCGGACCTGCAGTCCACGGCATCCGACGGTAGCAGGCTGACACCATGTCTGCATCTTCTGGTGACGTCCAAACTTGGTGGGCAACTTGATTTACGGCGCCAGCCAGGGCTGACACGACATCAAGTGCACACACCACCCCGTCCTTTCCGACAACACCTCCCGGCCTTCCGCTGCCATCGTCGACCTGGTCCGCAGCGCTAACAGCTCGCCTTCAGTACTGGCGGAGGACCGGGATTTGAACGCCTGCGGCAGGCAACGGTGGGCAAGGTAGAGAGGCTAGCACGTGTCGTCCGACGTGCCAGGGCTGCTGTGTGGCCGCGGGGGTTGGCGGAAGCTGTCAATTGGAACTGCGTGGACGAGGAGGGCATTTTGCCCAAAGTTGACACTAATCGAGGGATGTACCCGTCCGAAGCGTCCCCAATGGATAAGGCATCCGCCTACGAAGCGGGAGATTGCGGGTTCGAGTCCCGTCGGAGACTTCCTTTTGACGTCGTCAAACCTCGTCAACTTTTGGGGGCGAAAAAAGCCATCTCCGCCGATGCACTACCGAGGCCGGTATTGCAGGCTCTTGCCGCTTGTTTGGGCGCTGTTTCGGAGTAGAACGGGCACTCGGACGTTGGGTTCGATCGCGCCGTCATGAATAATGGCGTCCCGCTGTGGTTGAAACGCACGTATACTGCCAAGAACAGTCGGCTGGGACTGGCTATCGGACCTGCAGTCCACGGCATCCGACGGTAGCAAGCTGACACCATGTCTGCATCTTCTGGTGACGTCCAAACTTGGTGGGCAACTTGATTTACGGCGCCAGCCAGGGCTGACACGACATCAAGTGCACACACCACCCCGTCCTTTCCGACAACACCTCCCGGCCTTCCGCTGCCATCGTCGACCTGGTCAGCAGCGCTAACAGCTCGCCTTCAGTACTGGCGGAGGACCGGGATTTGAACGCCTGCGGCAGGCAACGGTGGGCAAGGTAGAGAGGCTAGCACGTGTCGTCCGACGTGCCAGGGCTGCTGTGTGGCCGCGGAGGTTGGCGGAAGCTGTCAATTGGAACTGCGTGGACGAGGAGGGCATTTTGCCCAAAGTTGACACTAATCGAGGGATGTACCCGTCCGAAGCGTCCCCAATGGATAAGGCATCCGCCTACGAAGCGGGAGATTGCGGGTTCGAGTCCCGTCGGAGACTTCCTTTTGACGTCGTCAAACCTCGTCAACTTTTGGGGGCGAAAAAAGCCATCTCCGCCGATGCACTACCGAGGCCGGTATTGCAGGCTCTTGCCGCTTGTTTGGGCGCTGTTTCGGAGTAGAACGGGCACTCGGACGTTGGGTTCGATCGCGCCGTCATGAATAATGGCGTCCCGCTGTGGTTGAAACGCACGTATACTGCCAAGAACAGTCGGCTGGGACTGGCTATCGGACCTGCAGTCCACGGCATCCGACGGTAGCAAGCTGACACCATGTCTGCATCTTCTGGTGACGTCCAAACTTGGTGGGCAACTTGATTTACGGTGCCAGCCAGGGCTGACACGACATCAAGTGCACACACCACCCCGTCCTTTCCGACAACACCTCCCGGCCTTCCGCTGCCATCGTCGACCTGGTCAGCAGCGCTAACAGCTCGCCTTCAGTACTGGCGGAGGACCGGGATTTGAACGCCTGCGGCAGGCAACGGTGGGCAAGGTAGAGAGGCTAGCACGTGTCGTCCGACGTGCCAGGGCTGCTGTGTGGCCGCGGAGGTTGGCGGAAGCTGTCAATTGGAACTGCGTGGACGAGGAGGGCATTTTGCCCAAAGTTGACACTAATCGAGGGATGTACCCGTCCGAAGCGTCCCCAATGGATAAGGCATCCGCCTACGAAGCGGGAGATTGCGGGTTCGAGTCCCGTCGGAGACTTCCTTTTGACGTCGTCAAACCTCGTCAACTTTTGGGGGCGAAAAAAGCCATCTCCGCCGATGCACTACCGAGGCCGGTATTGCAGGCTCTTGCCGCTTGTTTGGGCGCTGTTTCGGAGTAGAACGGGCACTCGGACGTTGGGTTCGATCGCGCCGTCATGAATAATGGCGTCCCGCTGTGGTTGAAACGCACGTATACTGCCAAGAACAGTCGGCTGGGACTGGCTATCGGACCTGCAGTCCACGGCATCCGACGGTAGCAAGCTGACACCATGTCTGCATCTTCTGGTGACGTCCAAACTTGGTGGGCAACTTGATTTACGGTGCCAGCCAGGGCTGACACGACATCAAGTGCACACACCACCCCGTCCTTTCCGACAACACCTCCCGGCCTTCCGCTGCCATCGTCGACCTGGTCAGCAGCGCTAACAGCTCGCCTTCAGTACTGGCGGAGGACCGGGATTTGAACGCCTGCGGCAGGCAACGGTGGGCAAGGTAGAGAGGCTAGCACGTGTCGTCCGACGTGCCAGGGCTGCTGTGTGGCCGCGGAGGTTGGCGGAAGCTGTCAATTGGAACTGCGTGGACGAGGAGGGCATTTTGCCCAAAGTTGACACTAATCGAGGGATGTACCCGTCCGAAGCGTCCCCAATGGATAAGGCATCCGCCTACGAAGCGGGAGATTGCGGGTTCGAGTCCCGTCGGAGACTTCCTTTTGACGTCGTCAAACCTCGTCAACTTTTGGGGGCGAAAAAAGCCATCTCCGCCGATGCACTACCGAGGCCGGTATTGCAGGCTCTTGCCGCTTGTTTGGGCGCTGTTTCGGAGTAGAACGGGCACTCGGACGTTGGGTTCGATCGCGCCGTCATGAATAATGGCGTCCCGCTGTGGTTGAAACGCACGTATACTGCCAAGAACAGTCGGCTGGGACTGGCTATCGGACCTGCAGTCCACGGCATCCGACGGTAGCAAGCTGACACCATGTCTGCATCTTCTGGTGACGTCCAAACTTGGTGGGCAACTTGATTTACGGTGCCAGCCAGGGCTGACACGACATCAAGTGCACACACCACCCCGTCCTTTCCGACAACACCTCCCGGCCTTCCGCTGCCATCGTCGACCTGGTCCGCAGCGCTAACAGCTCGCCTTCAGTACTGGCGGAGGACCGGGATTTGAACGCCTGCGGCAGGCAACGGTGGGCAAGGTAGAGAGGCTAGCACGTGTCGTCCGACGTGCCAGGGCTGCTGTGTGGCCGCGGAGGTTGGCGGAAGCTGTCAATTGGAACTGCGTGGACGAGGAGGGCATTTTGCCCAAAGTTGACACTAATCGAGGGATGTACCCGTCCGAAGCGTCCCCGTGGCCCAATGGATAAGGCATCCGCCTACGAAGCGGGAGATTGCGGGTTCGAGTCCCGTCGGAGACTTCCTTTTGACGTCGTCAAACCTCGTCAACTTTTTCCGGGCGAAAACGCCATCGCCGACGATGCACTGCCGAGGCTGGTACTACAGGCTCTTGCCGCTTGTCTGCCCGCTGTTTCCGAGTAGAACGGACACTGGGACGTCGTGTACGGCCTCGCCATCCTGAATAATGGCGTCTTGCTGTGGCCGAAATGCACTTACACTGCCGAGAACAGTCGTCTGAGACTGGCCATCGGGCCTGCAGCCGACGGCCTTCGATGGTAGCAGGCTGGCATCATTTCTGCATCTTCTGGTGACTCCAAACTTGGTGGGCAGTCTAAACTACCGTGCCAGCCAGTGCTGACACGATATCAAACGCACACACCACCCCGGCCTTGCCGACAACCCCTTTCGGCCTTCCGCTGCGTCGTCCACCTGGCCAGCAGCGCTAACAGCTCGCCTTCAGTGTTGGTGAAAGACCGGGGTTTGAACGCCTGCGGCAGGCAACGGTGGGCAAGATAGAGAGGCTAGCACGTGTCGTCGGACGTGTCAGGGCTGCTGTGTGGCCGCTGGCGTCGGCGGATGTGGGTAATTGGGGCTGCGTCGACGAGGAGGGCATTTTGCCCAAAGTTGACACTAATGGAGGGGTGTACCCGTCCGAAGCGTCCCCGTGGCCCAATGGATAAGGCATCCGCCTACGAAGCGGGAGATTGCGGGTTCGAGTCCCGTCGGAGACTTCCTTTTGACGTCGTCAAACCTCGTCAACTTTTTCCGGGCGAAAACGCCATCGCCGACGATGCACTGCCGAGGCTGGTACTACAGGCTCTTGCCGCTTGTCTGCCCGCTGTTTCCGAGTAGAACGGACACTGGGACGTCGTGTACGGCCTCGCCATCCTGAATAATGGCGTCTTGCTGTGGCCGAAATGCACTTACACTGCCGAGAACAGTCGTCTGAGACTGGCCATCGGGCCTGCAGCCGACGGCCTTCGATGGTAGCAGGCTGGCATCATTTCTGCATCTTCTGGTGACTCCAAACTTGGTGGGCAGTCTAAACTACCGTGCCAGCCAGTGCTGACACGATATCAAACGCACACACCACCCCGGCCTTGCCGACAACCCCTTTCGGCCTTCCGCTGCGTCGTCCACCTGGCCAGCAGCGCTAACAGCTCGCCTTCAGTGTTGGTGAAAGACCGGGGTTTGAACGCCTGCGGCAGGCAACGGTGGGCAAGATAGAGAGGCTAGCACGTGTCGTCGGACGTGTCAGGGCTGCTGTGTGGCCGCTGGCGTCGGCGGATGTGGGTAATTGGGGCTGCGTCGACGAGGAGGGCATTTTGCCCAAAGTTGACACTAATGGAGGGGTGTACCCGTCCGAAGCGTCCCCGTGGCCCAATGGATAAGGCATCCGCCTACGAAGCGGGAGATTGCGGGTTCGAGTCCCGTCGGAGACTTCCTTTTGACGTCGTCAAACCTCGTCAACTTTTTCCGGGCGAAAACGCCATCGCCGACGATGCACTGCCGAGGCTGGTACTACAGGCTCTTGCCGCTTGTCTGCCCGCTGTTTCCGAGTAGAACGGACACTGGGACGTCGTGTACGGCCTCGCCATCCTGAATAATGGCGTCTTGCTGTGGCCGAAATGCACTTACACTGCCGAGAACAGTCGTCTGAGACTGGCCATCGGGCCTGCAGCCGACGGCCTTCGATGGTAGCAGGCTGGCATCATTTCTGCATCTTCTGGTGACTCCAAACTTGGTGGGCAGTCTAAACTACCGTGCCAGCCAGTGCTGACACGATATCAAACGCACACACCACCCCGGCCTTGCCGACAACCCCTTTCGGCCTTCCGCTGCGTCGTCCACCTGGCCAGCAGCGCTAACAGCTCGCCTTCAGTGTTGGTGAAAGACCGGGGTTTGAACGCCTGCGGCAGGCAACGGTGGGCAAGATAGAGAGGCTAGCACGTGTCGTCGGACGTGTCAGGGCTGCTGTGTGGCCGCTGGCGTCGGCGGATGTGGGTAATTGGGGCTGCGTCGACGAGGAGGGCATTTTGCCCAAAGTTGACACTAATGGAGGGGTGTACCCGTCCGAAGCGTCCCCGTGGCCCAATGGATAAGGCATCCGCCTACGAAGCGGGAGATTGCGGGTTCGAGTCCCGTCGGAGACTTCCTTTTGACGTCGTCAAACCTCGTCAACTTTTTCCGGGCGAAAACGCCATCGCCGACGATGCACTGCCGAGGCTGGTACTACAGGCTCTTGCCGCTTGTCTGCCCGCTGTTTCCGAGTAGAACGGACACTGGGACGTCGTGTACGGCCTCGCCATCCTGAATAATGGCGTCTTGCTGTGGCCGAAATGCACTTACACTGCCGAGAACAGTCGTCTGAGACTGGCCATCGGGCCTGCAGCCGACGGCCTTCGATGGTAGCAGGCTGGCATCATTTCTGCATCTTCTGGTGACTCCAAACTTGGTGGGCAGTCTAAACTACCGTGCCAGCCAGTGCTGACACGATATCAAACGCACACACCACCCCGGCCTTGCCGACAACCCCTTTCGGCCTTCCGCTGCGTCGTCCACCTGGCCAGCAGCGCTAACAGCTCGCCTTCAGTGTTGGTGAAAGACCGGGGTTTGAACGCCTGCGGCAGGCAACGGTGGGCAAGATAGAGAGGCTAGCACGTGTCGTCGGACGTGTCAGGGCTGCTGTGTGGCCGCTGGCGTCGGCGGATGTGGGTAATTGGGGCTGCGTCGACGAGGAGGGCATTTTGCCCAAAGTTGACACTAATGGAGGGGTGTACCCGTCCGAAGCGTCCCCGTGGCCCAATGGATAAGGCATCCGCCTACGAAGCGGGAGATTGCGGGTTCGAGTCCCGTCGGAGACTTCCTTTTGACGTCGTCAAACCTCGTCAACTTTTTCCGGGCGAAAACGCCATCGCCGACGATGCACTGCCGAGGCTGGTACTACAGGCTCTTGCCGCTTGTCTGCCCGCTGTTTCCGAGTAGAACGGACACTGGGACGTCGTGTACGGCCTCGCCATCCTGAATAATGGCGTCTTGCTGTGGCCGAAATGCACTTACACTGCCGAGAACAGTCGTCTGAGACTGGCCATCGGGCCTGCAGCCGACGGCCTTCGATGGTAGCAGGCTGGCATCATTTCTGCATCTTCTGGTGACTCCAAACTTGGTGGGCAGTCTAAACTACCGTGCCAGCCAGTGCTGACACGATATCAAACGCACACACCACCCCGGCCTTGCCGACAACCCCTTTCGGCCTTCCGCTGCGTCGTCCACCTGGCCAGCAGCGCTAACAGCTCGCCTTCAGTGTTGGTGAAAGACCGGGGTTTGAACGCCTGCGGCAGGCAACGGTGGGCAAGATAGAGAGGCTAGCACGTGTCGTCGGACGTGTCAGGGCTGCTGTGTGGCCGCTGGCGTCGGCGGATGTGGGTAATTGGGGCTGCGTCGACGAGGAGGGCATTTTGCCCAAAGTTGACACTAATGGAGGGGTGTACCCGTCCGAAGCGTCCCCGTGGCCCAATGGATAAGGCATCCGCCTACGAAGCGGGAGATTGCGGGTTCGAGTCCCGTCGGAGACTTCCTTTTGACGTCGTCAAACCTCGTCAACTTTTTCCGGGCGAAAACGCCATCGCCGACAATGCACTGCCGGGGCTGGTATTACAGGCTCTTGCCGCTTGTCTGCCCGCTGTTTCCGAGTAGAACGGACACTGGGACGTCGTGTACGGCCTCGCCATCCTGAATAATGGCGTCTTGCTGTGGCCGAAATGCACTTACACTGCCGAGAACAGTCGTCTGAGACTGGCCATCGGGCCTGCAGCCGACGGCCTTCGATGGTAGCAGGCTGGCATCATTTCTGCATCTTCTGGTGACTCCAAACTTGGTGGGCAGTCTAAACTACCGTGCCAGCCAGTGCTGACACGATATCAAACGCACACACCACCCCGGCCTTGCCGACAACCCCTTTCGGCCTTCCGCTGCGTCGTCCACCTGGCCAGCAGCGCTAACAGCTCGCCTTCAGTGTTGGTGAAAGACCGGGGTTTGAACGCCTGCGGCAGGCAACGGTGGGCAAGATAGAGAGGCTAGCACGTGTCGTCGGACGTGTCAGGGCTGCTGTGTGGCCGCTGGCGTCGGCGGATGTGGGTAATTGGGGCTGCGTCGACGAGGAGGGCATTTTGCCCAAAGTTGACACTAATGGAGGGGTGTACCCGTCCGAAGCGTCCCCGTGGCCCAATGGATAAGGCATCCGCCTACGAAGCGGGAGATTGCGGGTTCGAGTCCCGTCGGAGACTTCCTTTTGACGTCGTCAAACCTCGTCAACTTTTTCCGGGCGAAAACGCCATCGCCGACGATGCACTGCCGAGGCTGGTATTACAGGCTCTTGCCGCTTGTCTGCCCGCTGTTTCCGAGTAGAACGGACACTGGGACGTCGTGTACGGCCTCGCCATCCTGAATAATGGCGTCTTGCTGTGGCCGAAATGCACTTACACTGCCGAGAACAGTCGTCTGAGACTGGCCATCGGGCCTGCAGCCGACGGCCTTCGATGGTAGCAGGCTGGCATCATTTCTGCATCTTCTGGTGACTCCAAACTTGGTGGGCAGTCTAAACTACCGTGCCAGCCAGTGCTGACACGATATCAAACGCACACACCACCCCGGCCTTGCCGACAACCCCTCTCGGCCTTCCGCTGCCATCGTCCACCTGGCCAGCAGCGCTAACAGCTCGCCTTCGGTGTTGGTGAAAGACCGGGGGTTGAACGCCTGCGGCAGGCAACGGTGGGCAAGATAGAGAGGCTAGCACGTGTCGTCGGACGTGTCAGGGCAGCTGTATGGCCGCTGGCGTCGGCGGATGTGGGTAATTGGGACTGCGTGGACGAGGATGGCATTTTGCCCAAAGTTGACACTAATGGAGGGATGTACCCGTCCGAAGCGTCCCCGTGGCCCAATGGATAAGGCATCCGCCTACGAAGCGGGAGATTGCGGGTTCGAGTCCCGTCGGAGACTTCCTTTTGACGTCGTCAAACCTCGTCAACTTTTTCCGGGCGAAAACGCCATCGCCGACGATGCACTGCCGAGGCTGGTACTACAGGCTCTTGCCGCTTGTCTGCCCGCTGTTTCCGAGTAGAACGGACACTGGGACGTCGTGTACGGCCTCGCCATCCTGAATAATGGCGTCTTGCTGTGGCCGAAATGCACTTACACTGCCGAGAACAGTCGTCTGAGACTGGCCATCGGGCCTGCAGCCGACGGCCTTCGATGGTAGCAGGCTGGCATCATTTCTGCATCTTCTGGTGACTCCAAACTTGGTGGGCAGTCTAAACTACCGTGCCAGCCAGTGCTGACACGATATCAAACGCACACACCACCCCGGCCTTGCCGACAACCCCTCTCGGCCTTCCGCTGCCATCGTCCACCTGGCCAGCAGCGCTAACAGCTCGCCTTCGGTGTTGGTGAAAGACCGGGGGTTGAACGCCTGCGGCAGGCAACGGTGGGCAAGATAGAGAGGCTAGCACGTGTCGTCGGACGTGTCAGGGCTGCTGTGTGGCCGCTGGCGTCGGCGGATGTGGGTAATTGGGGCTGCGTCGACGAGGAGGGCATTTTGCCCAAAGTTGACACTAATGGAGGGATGTACCCGTCCGAAGCGTCCCCGTGGCCCAATGGATAAGGCATCCGCCTACGAAGCGGGAGATTGCGGGTTCGAGTCCCGTCGGAGACTTCCTTTTGACGTCGTCAAACCTCGTCAACTTTTTCCGGGCGAAAACGCCATCGCCGACGATGCACTGTCGAGGCCGGTATTGCAGGCTCTTGCCGCTTGTCTGCCCGCTGTTTCCGAGTAGAACGGGCACTGGGACGTCGTGTACGGCCTCGCCATCCTGAATAATGGCGTCTTGCTGTGGCCGAAATGCACTTACACTGCCGAGAACAGTCGTCTGAGACTGGCCATCGGGCCTGCAGCCGACGGCCTTCGATGGTAGCAGGCTGGCATCATTTCTGCATCTTCTGGTGACTCCAAACTTGGTGGGCAGTCTAAACTACCGTGCCAGCCAGTGCTGACACGATATCAAACGCACACACCACCCCGGCCTTGCCGACAACCCCTCTCGGCCTTCCGCTGCCATCGTCCACCTGGCCAGCAGCGCTAACAGCTCGCCTTCGGTGTTGGTGAAAGACCGGGGGTTGAACGCCTGCGGCAGGCAACGGTGGGCAAGATAGAGAGGCTAGCACGTGTCGTCGGACGTGTCAGGGCTGCTGTGTGGCCGCTGGCGTCGGCGGATGTGGGTAATTGGGGCTGCGTCGACGAGGAGGGCATTTTGCCCAAAGTTGACACTAATGGAGGGGTGTACCCGTCCGAAGCGTCCCCGTGGCCCAATGGATAAGGCATCCGCCTACGAAGCGGGAGATTGCGGGTTCGAGTCCCGTCGGAGACTTCCTTTTGACGTCGTCAAACCTCGTCAACTTTTTCCGGGCGAAAACGCCATCGCCGACGATGCACTGCCGAGGCTGGTACTACAGGCTCTTGCCGCTTGTCTGCCCGCTGTTTCCGAGTAGAACGGACACTGGGACGTCGTGTACGGCCTCGCCATCCTGAATAATGGCGTCTTGCTGTGGCCGAAATGCACTTACACTGCCGAGAACAGTCGTCTGAGACTGGCCATCGGGCCTGCAGCCGACGGCCTTCGATGGTAGCAGGCTGGCATCATTTCTGCATCTTCTGGTGACTCCAAACTTGGTGGGCAGTCTAAACTACCGTGCCAGCCAGTGCTGACACGATATCAAACGCACACACCACCCCGGCCTTGCCGACAACCCCTTTCGGCCTTCCGCTGCCATCGTCCACCTGGCCAGCAGCGCTAACAGCTCGCCTTCGGTGTTGGTGAAAGACCGGGGTTTGAACGCCTGCGGCAGGCAACGGTGGGCAAGATAGAGAGGCTAGCACGTGTCGTCGGACGTGTCAGGGCTGCTGTGTGGCCGCTGGCGTCGGCGGATGTGGGTAATTGGGGCTGCGTCGACGAGGAGGGCATTTTGCCCAAAGTTGACACTAATGGAGGGGTGTACCCGTCCGAAGCGTCCCCGTGGCCCAATGGATAAGGCATCCGCCTACGAAGCGGGAGATTGCGGGTTCGAGTCCCGTCGGAGACTTCCTTTTGACGTCGTCAAACCTCGTCAACTTTTTCCGGGCGAAAACGCCATCGCCGACGATGCACTGCCGAGGCTGGTATTACAGGCTCTTGCCGCTTGTCTGCCCGCTGTTTCCGAGTAGAACGGACACTGGGACGTCGTGTACGGCCTCGCCATCCTGAATAATGGCGTCTTGCTGTGGCCGAAATGCACTTACACTGCCGAGAACAGTCGTCTGAGACTGGCCATCGGGCCTGCAGCCGACGGCCTTCGATGGTAGCAGGCTGGCATCATTTCTGCATCTTCTGGTGACTCCAAACTTGGTGGGCAGTCTAAACTACCGTGCCAGCCAGTGCTGACACGATATCAAACGCACACACCACCCCGGCCTTGCCGACAACCCCTCTCGGCCTTCCGCTGCCATCGTCCACCTGGCCAGCAGCGCTAACAGCTCGCCTTCGGTGTTGGTGAAAGACCGGGGGTTGAACGCCTGCGGCAGGCAACGGTGGGCAAGATAGAGAGGCTAGCACGTGTCGTCGGACGTGTCAGGGCTGCTGTGTGGCCGCTGGCGTCGGCGGATGTGGGTAATTGGGGCTGCGTCGACGAGGAGGGCATTTTGCCCAAAGTTGACACTAATGGAGGGGTGTACCCGTCCGAAGCGTCCCCGTGGCCCAATGGATAAGGCATCCGCCTACGAAGCGGGAGATTGCGGGTTCGAGTCCCGTCGGAGACTTCCTTTTGACGTCGTCAAACCTCGTCAACTTTTTCCGGGCGAAAACGCCATCGCCGACGATGCACTGCCGAGGCTGGTATTACAGGCTCTTGCCGCTTGTCTGCCCGCTGTTTCCGAGTAGAACGGACACTGGGACGTCGTGTACGGCCTCGCCATCCTGAATAATGGCGTCTTGCTGTGGCCGAAATGCACTTACACTGCCGAGAACAGTCGTCTGAGACTGGCCATCGGGCCTGCAGCCGACGGCCTTCGATGGTAGCAGGCTGGCATCATTTCTGCATCTTCTGGTGACTCCAAACTTGGTGGGCAGTCTAAACTACCGTGCCAGCCAGTGCTGACACGATATCAAACGCACACACCACCCCGGCCTTGCCGACAACCCCTCTCGGCCTTCCGCTGCCATCGTCCACCTGGCCAGCAGCGCTAACAGCTCGCCTTCGGTGTTGGTGAAAGACCGGGGGTTGAACGCCTGCGGCAGGCAACGGTGGGCAAGATAGAGAGGCTAGCACGTGTCGTCGGACGTGTCAGGGCTGCTGTGTGGCCGCTGGCGTCGGCGGATGTGGGTAATTGGGGCTGCGTCGACGAGGAGGGCATTTTGCCCAAAGTTGACACTAATGGAGGGGTGTACCCGTCCGAAGCGTCCCCGTGGCCCAATGGATAAGGCATCCGCCTACGAAGCGGGAGATTGCGGGTTCGAGTCCCGTCGGAGACTTCCTTTTGACGTCGTCAAACCTCGTCAACTTTTTCCGGGCGAAAACGCCATCGCCGACGATGCACTGCCGAGGCTGGTATTACAGGCTCTTGCCGCTTGTCTGCCCGCTGTTTCCGAGTAGAACGGACACTGGGACGTCGTGTACGGCCTCGCCATCCTGAATAATGGCGTCTTGCTGTGGCCGAAATGCACTTACACTGCCGAGAACAGTCGTCTGAGACTGGCCATCGGGCCTGCAGCCGACGGCCTTCGATGGTAGCAGGCTGGCATCATTTCTGCATCTTCTGGTGACTCCAAACTTGGTGGGCAGTCTAAACTACCGTGCCAGCCAGTGCTGACACGATATCAAACGCACACACCACCCCGGCCTTGCCGACAACCCCTCTCGGCCTTCCGCTGCCATCGTCCACCTGGCCAGCAGCGCTAACAGCTCGCCTTCGGTGTTGGTGAAAGACCGGGGGTTGAACGCCTGCGGCAGGCAACGGTGGGCAAGATAGAGAGGCTAGCACGTGTCGTCGGACGTGTCAGGGCTGCTGTGTGGCCGCTGGCGTCGGCGGATGTGGGTAATTGGGGCTGCGTCGACGAGGAGGGCATTTTGCCCAAAGTTGACACTAATGGAGGGGTGTACCCGTCCGAAGCGTCCCCGTGGCCCAATGGATAAGGCATCCGCCTACGAAGCGGGAGATTGCGGGTTCGAGTCCCGTCGGAGACTTCCTTTTGACGTCGTCAAACCTCGTCAACTTTTTCCGGGCGAAAACGCCATCGCCGACGATGCACTGCCGAGGCTGGTATTACAGGCTCTTGCCGCTTGTCTGCCCGCTGTTTCCGAGTAGAACGGACACTGGGACGTCGTGTACGGCCTCGCCATCCTGAATAATGGCGTCTTGCTGTGGCCGAAATGCACTTACACTGCCGAGAACAGTCGTCTGAGACTGGCCATCGGGCCTGCAGCCGACGGCCTTCGATGGTAGCAGGCTGGCATCATTTCTGCATCTTCTGGTGACTCCAAACTTGGTGGGCAGTCTAAACTACCGTGCCAGCCAGTGCTGACACGATATCAAACGCACACACCACCCCGGCCTTGCCGACAACCCCTCTCGGCCTTCCGCTGCCATCGTCCACCTGGCCAGCAGCGCTAACAGCTCGCCTTCGGTGTTGGTGAAAGACCGGGGGTTGAACGCCTGCGGCAGGCAACGGTGGGCAAGATAGAGAGGCTAGCACGTGTCGTCGGACGTGTCAGGGCTGCTGTGTGGCCGCTGGCGTCGGCGGATGTGGGTAATTGGGGCTGCGTCGACGAGGAGGGCATTTTGCCCAAAGTTGACACTAATGGAGGGGTGTACCCGTCCGAAGCGTCCCCGTGGCCCAATGGATAAGGCATCCGCCTACGAAGCGGGAGATTGCGGGTTCGAGTCCCGTCGGAGACTTCCTTTTGACGTCGTCAAACCTCGTCAACTTTTTCCGGGCGAAAACGCCATCGCCGACAATGCACTGCCGGGGCTGGTATTACAGGCTCTTGCCGCTTGTCTGCCCGCTGTTTCCGAGTAGAACGGACACTGGGACGTCGTGTACGGCCTCGCCATCCTGAATAATGGCGTCTTGCTGTGGCCGAAATGCACTTACACTGCCGAGAACAGTCGTCTGAGACTGGCCATCGGGCCTGCAGCCGACGGCCTTCGATGGTAGCAGGCTGGCATCATTTCTGCATCTTCTGGTGACTCCAAACTTGGTGGGCAGTCTAAACTACCGTGCCAGCCAGTGCTGACACGATATCAAACGCACACACCACCCCGGCCTTGCCGACAACCCCTCTCGGCCTTCCGCTGCCATCGTCCACCTGGCCAGCAGCGCTAACAGCTCGCCTTCGGTGTTGGTGAAAGACCGGGGGTTGAACGCCTGCGGCAGGCAACGGTGGGCAAGATAGAGAGGCTAGCACGTGTCGTCGGACGTGTCAGGGCTGCTGTGTGGCCGCTGGCGTCGGCGGATGTGGGTAATTGGGGCTGCGTCGACGAGGAGGGCATTTTGCCCAAAGTTGACACTAATGGAGGGGTGTACCCGTCCGAAGCGTCCCCGTGGCCCAATGGATAAGGCATCCGCCTACGAAGCGGGAGATTGCGGGTTCGAGTCCCGTCGGAGACTTCCTTTTGACGTCGTCAAACCTCGTCAACTTTTTCCGGGCGAAAACGCCATCGCCGACGATGCACTGCCGAGGCTGGTATTACAGGCTCTTGCCGCTTGTCTGCCCGCTGTTTCCGAGTAGAACGGACACTGGGACGTCGTGTACGGCCTCGCCATCCTGAATAATGGCGTCTTGCTGTGGCCGAAATGCACTTACACTGCCGAGAACAGTCGTCTGAGACTGGCCATCGGGCCTGCAGCCGACGGCCTTCGATGGTAGCAGGCTGGCATCATTTCTGCATCTTCTGGTGACTCCAAACTTGGTGGGCAGTCTAAACTACCGTGCCAGCCAGTGCTGACACGATATCAAACGCACACACCACCCCGGCCTTGCCGACAACCCCTCTCGGCCTTCCGCTGCCATCGTCCACCTGGCCAGCAGCGCTAACAGCTCGCCTTCGGTGTTGGTGAAAGACCGGGGGTTGAACGCCTGCGGCAGGCAACGGTGGGCAAGATAGAGAGGCTAGCACGTGTCGTCGGACGTGTCAGGGCTGCTGTGTGGCCGCTGGCGTCGGCGGATGTGGGTAATTGGGGCTGCGTCGACGAGGAGGGCATTTTGCCCAAAGTTGACACTAATGGAGGGGTGTACCCGTCCGAAGCGTCCCCGTGGCCCAATGGATAAGGCATCCGCCTACGAAGCGGGAGATTGCGGGTTCGAGTCCCGTCGGAGACTTCCTTTTGACGTCGTCAAACCTCGTCAACTTTTTCCGGGCGAAAACGCCATCGCCGACGATGCACTGCCGAGGCTGGTACTACAGGCTCTTGCCGCTTGTCTGCCCGCTGTTTCCGAGTAGAACGGACACTGGGACGTCGTGTACGGCCTCGCCATCCTGAATAATGGCGTCTTGCTGTGGCCGAAATGCACTTACACTGCCGAGAACAGTCGTCTGAGACTGGCCATCGGGCCTGCAGCCGACGGCCTTCGATGGTAGCAGGCTGGCATCATTTCTGCATCTTCTGGTGACTCCAAACTTGGTGGGCAGTCTAAACTACCGTGCCAGCCAGTGCTGACACGATAACAAACGCACACACCACCCCGGCCTTCCACACTCTCGGTGAGATAGTCGGAATAGCTATGAAACGTGAGCCAAGCCCACGGCGAGCTCCATCATCGCGCAGGCGCAAAGCAACCGCCGGAAGCTCGACCGGGTCCTCGCGATACCGATCGGTTTCGTCGGTCGTCGACGAGTCTGACAGTGGATCAAACGCTCCCGAACGCATGACAATTTCGCCTGAAGCTCCTCCGTTCAGACCTGCAGAAGCTGCATCTGCAGCCGCTTTGCCGTCGACCCAGTCGACACTGCCACTTCCAGCTATGCCTTCGTCGAATGTGCCTGGGATGCAGCCAGATATGTTCCGACGCGCTCTGGACGCCCATGTTAGAGGTATATCAGGCCTATCGCCGCCGACAGCTCCAGTACCGGCCATGACAGTCCCTGCGCCAACCATGGTAGCGCCTCAGAGGTCAGCTACCCCTGCACCAACTATGACAGCTCCAGAAATTCCGACGGCTCAGGGTCCGGGCTCTGATGTGTCGATGAGATCGGCATACCCGACCTCGACACAGGCGGCATACCCGGCCGATGATCCCGATGATTTCTTCGATCTTGGGACACAGACTGGGGCGACGTCACGCTCAGCGGCGGTAGCATCGAACGGTTCTGGAGGATCCATGACTCGTATTCGTATCTCAGCAACGTCGGACTTGAAGTCATTCAGCGGACGCGACGCCACTGAAGAGAAGTCACGCACGTGGCTTAACAAGTTGCAGTCGGCGGCGAAACGAGATGGCATGTCTCCCGCCGAGATGTGTCTGCTGATAAACGACTTGATCACCGGACCAGCACGTCAATGGTATCTCCAACTGAGTCGCGACATTCGATCCTCGTGGAACGATCTATCCTCGCAGTTCCAGTATCAATATTGCGGAAAAGGAGTCTCCGTCGCGCGCAAGTACTACCATGCAACCAAGAGGTCTGACGAAACCCCTCTGGAATACTTGCACCGACTGACAGTAGCAGGAATCCGGGCCAAGCTGAGAGTCAAGGATGGCAATGCGGCGGAACGTCGAGAGCACGTCGAACACTTCATCGACACGTTGGGATCTCATGAACAGGCGCTTGCCGATCAGCTCATCATGTTGAGTATCGAGGAGGCTGAGGCACTGGAGCGGATCCTTCGTGCCCGTCAACGAAGTCGCGACCGTCAACGGAAGGCGGTATATAACCCGTCGAAATTTCGAGCAAAAACGCCTGCCCCCACTCCAGCTAAAGCCGTTAGCTCTCTGCGAGCCCAAGACGAGCAAGACCACGATGACTATGCGATGGTGTCGCAAGTCGAGGATGAACGTCGAGAAGCGCCAACGAGGGTCTCAGCAATGACCCCTGCCAACCGGGGCGAGACCTCCATGCTCACACTTGGGACTGACGCTGCACAAGAGTGAAGACTGTTGGACGATCTTGTCCTGCAGTCACTGCAATGGCCGACACCCATCGGATCGTTGTTTGAAGCTGTGCAAGGCATGTGGCGAAATGCATGAGGCGGGAGCTTGCCGGTTCGAGGAATTCTTCAATGTGATGCGTCAGTGGTATGTGCCCCAGCGTCATGCTGGAATGCTTCCGCCCGACGCGGAAAAGATGTTAAACTAGATCGCTCGCTGGGTTTGAATCCAGTACGAGACGAGCGATCAGTGAGCATCTTTGCATATGTTGGTACAACATCGAGGACGACGGTTAGTGGAGACACGGCAGTAGTCCAAGATAATATACCAGATACACGTACCTCGAAAGTGATGAGTATCAAGCTTGACAACGCGAACGAGTTTTCCCGAACTGCTGTTGTCGCTGCCGTAAACTTGGAACCCGGAGAGAAACGTGGATACTGGAAAACGCATACGCCGGAGAAAACATTCCGCCAGGCCAAAGTGATTGGTAAAGTCGACGACCACCGCGCAGTCTTGATGTTCGATTCAGGAGCCGAGATGTCCCTCATGGGCATTGCCTTTGCTCGTAAGGTAGGCTGCAGAATCGACGAAGAAAGAACGAAAAGCTGTGTGGGGGTCGGAGACGCACCATACGAAACGCTGGGCCGAACGACGATCAAGATCACCTTGGCTGGCAATCTGGTGTACAAATATCACGTTTGGGTAGGCGACTTGCCGGGACAGGATGTGCTCCTAGGGATGGAGTTCATGGTCCCCGCAGGAGTGCGAGTGGACGCAGGGGACGGATCGATATGCTTACCAGATGAGGTCCGCATTCGCATGCTGGGACGTCGACAACTCTTCAGCGCCAAACGACGACCAGTATTTCCGCGAACCCCTCAACAGATCAAGCCAGGTCAGTCCTATGACTTCGTCATTAGTCCAGACTTGGGTGTAAAGCAACAATTCTGGGTGTGTCGAGGAAAAGGCTGGATACCCACGGTGCTGGGAGACGAGCGGAACCAGCCACGACGACTGCGAGTCACTAACGTCGGTAATCATCTGGTGAGGATCGACAAGATCAACCCCCTTGGTATTTGGATGAGTGACGACTTGGTCCCACGGGAATACGGCTTCGTGACGACGCGCTCAAATCGGTATGCGGAATGGCAGAACTTGGTGTTCGGATCCACGCGGGAGTATGAGGAAGTGGCAGAAGTAGAAGAAGACCATTCCCCACTGGTGGACCATCCGGAATATCCGACACCAAGAGCTATCCTGAAACGCGAGCCAGAAGCCACTGCGGAAAAGGCCCCGCAGCAAGAGGAGGCTGAGGAACCACCCCATCCGTCGGTCATCGCTACAGTGAAGGCCGAGGGAACAACCAGTGAAGGGAGTGCCAACGATTCCCCTGTCGTCGAAGACATGCCAACGCCCGGCGCCGACGAGGCGCCACTGAAGGACATCTTGACGCCGCGACTGTCGAGTGAGCCGCTTGTTGCTCCGCCAGAGCTGACGCTCGAGTCTAACGCCGACGATGCTATCTGCTATCACGAGGGCAGTGACCTCTTTGCTGAAGACGTCGAACAGGAGATGGCTGTATTGCCGGTAGTGTCCGTCTCACTGACTCAAGAGGTGAGAATCGAAGACTTGAAGGTCGGCATGCCTGATAATGTTCCACGAGAAGTAGGCATTCGAGAGCAAGAGAGGCTGCGTCGAATCATCTGGAAGAAAAAAACATCTAATGATCGGCAAAGGAAACGCGTTGCCTCCAGCAGCTGTCGGAGTGGTGTGCGACATTGACGTGGGGGATGCCAAACCGGTAGCTCAACGTTGCCGAAAAGTGCCGAAACCATTCCGCGAGAAAGTGTACGAACTCCTTAAAGGTTTGCTGGGCGCAAGGATAATCAATCCGTCGACGTCTCCATGGGCATCGCCGATCGTCGTCATCATAAAGAAGAATGGCGTCGATATTCGTCTGTGTATCGACTATCGCGTGGTGAACGGACTCACACGGCTAATGATATATCCGATGCCGTTGGTGGACGAACTTCTGGAGAATCTGGAGTTCATCCTCTGGTTTTGCTCCCTTGATATGGCGAGCGGGTTCTGGGTGGTCCCAATGACCGATCGAGCTCGCCTCATCTCCGCGTTCATCACTCCGTTTGGTCTGTTTGAATGGCTGCGCATGCCCTTCGGGTTACGAAATGCCCCGCAAATTTACCAGCGACTGATAGATAATGCGCTGTATGGATTTCTGAAGCTGACGAAGAAAGATCCCCGCCTCGACGTATTTAAGCATGTCGTGCCGGAAAACGAGGAACGGGAGTCGGTACTGGGGCGTCGCTCGTACATCGACGATATCCTGGTGGGGGCCACGTCGTGGGACGACTTGTGCATCAAAGTCGAGAACCTTCTCACCGCATGCGATCAATGGAATCTCTCCATTAGTGTCGAGAAGAGCAGTTGGGGTATGTCGAAGGTCGATTACTTGGGACATTCAGTATCGAGCAGAGGTTTGGAAGCAAAACCGAAGAATCTGGACGCATTGTCATCTCTTGAGTTCCCACGTACTCTGAAGGCTCTCCAGTCGTTCTTGGGCAGTCTTAACTACTACCATCGATTCATTGCCGACTCCGCGGTTTACGCTTCCGTGCTGTACAGCCTTTCGGAAGAGGACTTCAAACGTCGAAAAGCGAAAGATGACTCATCGACTCTCGAGAAGTGGAAGCATGCCGAGACCGCGTTTGAACAGCTGAAGCTGAAAATTGCCGATACTCCTCTACTTCGCCACTTCAACCCGGAATTGGAGCCAGTAATCATTGTGTACGCAAGCGAGTGGGCTGTCTCGGCTGTTCTCACCCAGCAACACGACAACGTGTATATGCCGGTGAAATTCACGAGCCGCACGCTCAAGCCCAACGATCTCCGATACGATATCGTCGAGAAGGAAGTGCTGGCGCTGCTACGAATTTTGACTAGTTGTTTCACGATGTTGGCCGGGCGAAGAGTTCGAGTGTTGACTCGACACACGACGTTGGCATGGCTTTTCAGGAAGAACAATCCACAGGGGCGTCTGTCTCAATGGGCAGCGTTACACTCTCCATGGGAACTCCAGATCGAACGTTCGACACGTGGGGAGGAAGAACTGTTAGGCGTCATTGCCGCTTGTATAACTCCACGAGACTTGGTTGACGCTGCGTTGGCAGACGTGTCACCACGCCGTCAGCCTAAGAAGGTGATGTCGATTCCCCGACCAGTCGTAAACATTGGTGAGAAAGTGTACGTGATCAGTTTCGATGGATCCGCGAAAGCCAAGCGCGAAGGAGGCGCCTTCGGAGCCATCATTTGGAAACTGCCAGGATGGACGGTAGAGAAAGCTGCGTCAGGATATGATGTAGACCTGACGGTCAACGAGGCCGAATATCGAGGACTGCTGTTGGCGCTTGATCTGCTAAATGGTCTCGACGTACAGAGATTAATCGTGTGTGGCGATTCCAACCTTGCGATTCGACAACTGCGTAACGAAATGGACTGTAAAGCGCTGGGACTGCAACTCCTCCGGAAGGAATGCTGGAACCAGTTGAAAGCACTCCCGAAAGTGGAGCTGTTCCATGTCCGTCGAGACTAGAATGCCAGTGCAGACCTGATCGCTGGACAAGCGTTGCAACGACAAGCGGGGATGCCGATCGTCGAAGAGCAGACTCTCGCGAACCTCGTTACATTAAACCGACTGGGAGAACTCCTCGACCCGACGTCCGGCGAACTCACGAACGACGAAAAGGCTCAGGTCCTCCCGGTGAGGACGAGGTCTGGAGCACGGCAGGAGACTGAACGATCGATAGTTGAAGAGACTCCTCCGGTTGAAAGCCCGTCTCGACACTCAACACCCGAGGTGCTAGACGAGATGGTCGTAAAACGAATCCGCATGGAGCGTATCCGGGAAGCCCAAGACGAAGAATCGTGGATCCACAACTTGAAGAAATTCCTCAGGGGCGATGTGACGGACATGACTTCGCGTGACGCAAGCAATTGCAGTAAGCTGGCTCAACAGTATGAAGAGGACGAGAATGGTCTGATCTTCTATCACTCCAGAGGCGACGAGTCGGCTGAAGATCGAAGCGCAGTAATGAAGCTCGTCATCCCGGAAACTCTGAGAGACGACATACTGCATCACTATCACTCGAGTCTTGAGGGTGGACACCAAGGAATTGGGCGCACCTATCATAGAGTGCGGCAACACTTCCATTGGCCGAGTCTCTACGGAAGCGTGCAACGTTATGTGGGTGAGTGTATCGACTGCGAAACCGGGAAAGGAAGACCAACCATCAAAGGGGGGTCACCGGGCAACATCGTGCCGACGTATCCGTTTCAAGTGATCGCTATGGACCACCATCATTGCCGCCGTCGTTCAAAGACAACACCGAACTCTTGATCTGGGTTGACCTGTTCACGGGATTCGTGGTTGCCAAAGCCAATTCGTCGAGGACTGCGCAGACAGTAGCCGAAGCATACGAAGAATGCGTCTTTCGTCGATTTGGCGCGAGCGAAGCGATTCGCCACGACCGCGAGCCCGGCTTTATGTCGGACTTCTTCCGAGCCTTCAACCAACTCATGGGACAACGGCAGCGGGCGACATTTGCCTACAGACCACAAGCAAACGGGTCCGCAGAGCGTATGGTACAGACGATCACCCGAGCCATCAAGATGTACGTCGAAGACGAACACCAACGCGACTGGGATGAATATGCCGAGAGGCTGACTTACTCGTTGAATACGGCTTACGACCGTGTGAGGAAGGAGACTCCGTTCTTCTTGGTACACGGCTGGGACCCACGTTCGACGATCGAGGCCTCGTTATCTGTCGGTAACACACAGCGTCATGACGTGCAGCCACGCCGGTGGCGTTTCCATATTCAGAAACATTACCTACACGCCCGGGCTCAGGCGGCGGACCTGCTGAAGGACGCGATCGCCGAACGGGCAGAGGCTCACAACGAGACGGTGACGGAGAATGCTATCGAGGTGGGCACGCAGGTCTGGTTGTTCTTGGACAGGGTGAAGCCTGGATATGCGAAGAAGCTCGCACACCAGTGGCATGGCCCCTTCAGGGTGCAGGAGATGGTAAGCAGTTACGCAGTAAAATTGGAGGTGGCTGGTACTCCGTACCACCTGTACCCAGTGGTACACATTTCCAAGCTGAAGCCAGTGCGACAATTTCCAACACGTCCTGCAATTAACCTGAGAGTGCCGCCGGAAGATCGCCTAGATTTTGACGAGGAGATGCTACCAGAAGATAGTTGGGCGCCTGAAGCTTTGAGGGCGGACGTCTTTGAAGTTGAGGCCATCCTCGATGTGCGATCCGGACGTCGAACGAGGTACGGACGAGCGTTGAAGGAATATCTGGTGCGCTGGAAGGGCTACGTGGAGACGACATGGGTCGACGAGGCCGACTTGAACTGCGGAGGACGGGAGAAAGTCGATTCGAAGCGATGCAGTCGAGCGAACCGACGACTGCCGAGTAGGCAGGAGAATGGTGGGGGACAGGACCCTGCCAGGATTGGAAGTTGAAGACACCACAGGATGGCTGTGGTGGCAGTTGGAAGGGTGACCCAGGATGAGGCCTAGGGTCAACAATGGCTGAAGTACCGGCAGGGAGGCTGCTGGTATGACGGAGGGAAGGAGGAGACTACATGTATGCATTGATGGTGATCAAGACTGGGAAGCCGATGTGTGTAATGCAAGTGTCGTGGAATGGATGACGATTAAAATAACAGAAAGAACTAGCTACGACAACCCAGCCAGCACATACCGAGCGGATGACGAACCTGATCCTCACTCGACGACCGGAACGAACTTGTCCTTGAGACGATCCAGACTGCGGGCGGGGTGGTCAGCAGGCGCGTTGCGAAAGTAAAGCCTCCACGGTTCGGCACGATCCACCCGTTGCAGCGCACGATACAGCGAGTCCGGGTCCGGTGACCCGTCGGCGAGAGTATCCACTGTGTCGGTGGGATACCACTTAGTCCGATGACGAGTAGGTGGGAATGGTGTGAAGATCGGGTCCAGCAAAACGTCGATGTCGCACCGACCATGACGCATCAAACGAATCACAGCGGGAAGTACGGTTTGGTCAAAGTTGAACTTGGCTCGGGACTTGCGAGTAGACCTGTCTTCTTGGAGTTCCAGCAAGAATGCCGAAGGGTGTTCCCCGAGTGGGAAAGTGTGGGTGCACTCCCAATACACTTGGCACCACTTCTTCAGATGAAAGGAGAACACCCGGATCAGAGACACGAAGTCGGCATCGTCGGACGCGAATGTCCAAGCGTCTGGCAGCTGGCAGAGCACCAACCACGGTTTCTTTGAGTATAATCGTCTGACCTGTACGTCGGTCACCAACGCCTCGTTATACGACGGGACAGGCGTGCCTCGAGGAGGCTTCACCGGGTGAATCCAGCCAGAACTGAGCGGCGGCGGAAATATCGTGCGCAGTTCGACGACTGTGATCGTCGAGAAACACAAGCTAATCAGGAGGTCTCCGTCCCATGGATGTACGTCAATTGAACCCCAACTTGAAAGTGACCCGACAGGCGGCATCACCGGTGTGAAGAAAGGAGCTATGACCTGCATCGCAGGACGTTTCTCCTCACCAACTTCCGAGTCGTCATCGTCCTGGTCGGAACCTCCACCCGAAGCCCGATCGCTACTGCGTGAAGACCGACCGCCCTCCGAGTCGTGGCCCGAATCGTCGGAAGAGGAGGAGCCGTCGTCCCCACCTGATGGACAGGCCAGTTGCGAGGGGGTCGACGAAGGTCGCTTCGACGACGCAGACAAAGTGCTGACCGCCTTCTTGGGCACCTTCCGCTGGCGCTCAGATGAAGACACTTGGGCTCGTCGCTTCGAGGTAACGGGACCCGAGTGAGAGGTGGAAGCCCCGCCACTTGTTTCCGCAGACGACACAGGCGTGGTAGGAGTGGTTGCGAGAGGCGTGTATGCGGGACCTGAGCCCATGGGGGGTGCACTCATACGCAGCGCCCTCCGACGAAGTGGAGGCTTGTAGATTGTCGATCCACCCACTGACGGAATGACAGGAATAGAGGTTGGCGGCAACACAGCACCTCGAACGATATCCAGCGTGCCCTGAAGGATGTCACGGTCGCGGACGGCTTGGCGTGTCTGACCACGCGAACGATCCAACTCCTCGCGAAGTGCAGAACAATCACGCTGAAGTTCAGCAAGCGAAGCCCGAGCCGCCTCCAAGTCGGCCTCGATTTGAAGACGACGTGACTCCTCTTCGTCACGCTTAGTAGTGGCCACGGTCAACTCGGCGGTCAGCTCAGCGACGCGTCCCTCACTTTCGTCAGCACGGGAGGACAGGACGCCGTGGTCGGCCGTCTGGCGGTCAACTACCAGCTGAAGGTCCTGAAGGCGTTGATTTTGCTCTTCAACTTGTGACTCTATCGATAGCAGCATCAAGAGTAGCGTTCGTCATTGGGAGTGGGCAGGAGACGACGAAAGAAACGTACCGAGCGTAGCGACCACCTCCGACGCTTCGACGTTGTCCTGAGTTCGTTGTTCGACATTCCTGTCGAAGGACGCCTTGTAAGCATCCCCGCGGATGGTCTCCATCGAGACCGCAGCCTGTAGACGCTGATTCTCGCGCTCGACGTCCAGAAGGCGCTGCTCGGCCTGCTCACGACGATCAGACGACATCCGGGAAGCCTCTCGAGCTCGCCGTTCGCTCTCTTGAGCCCGAGCCAACTCGTGCCGCAGGTTGGAAATCTGAACGATTAACCCTGCACTCGACGAAGCCGGAACGATCGCAGAATGGCTACTCGAAGAGTCTGCAGCAGGAGTGGAGGTTGAGGCCGGTAAGGGCGGGTAACTCGGGGACATTGTAGTCACCGTACTTTGCTGCGCAGTTCGAAGCTCCGCCCGTAACCCACGAATCCTTCCTTGTCTGAGCAGCTTGCAGCTCAGCAGAAAGATCCTGATACGCTACATCGCTCGACGCTTGCGCAATCGCCAGTTGAGTACCGACGGACTGAAGAGCGTCACGCAGCTGCTCAAGCTCCGCTCGTAGAGTCCATCTCTCTTGGACCCACTGCGCAGCCGATCGATCGCGGGAAGTTTCGGCCTCCGCTACCGTCGAGCGAAGTTGTCGGGCTGTGTCGTGCAAAGCATCGAGGGAGGCACGTGCTTGAGCGAGCTCGGCATGAAGTTGAGTGGCGTGGTCAACTAACGCCGAAGCCCGAGCCGTCGAAGTTTCACTGGCCGCGGCGAGCGCATAATTCTCCGCCGCCAGCTCCTGAAGTATCCGGCTACGCAAGAGAGTGCCGAACGGGGCGCCACCCACAGCTGAAGCATGAACTACAGC
Organism: Phytophthora fragariae; assembly: GCA_009729435.1. Lineage (NCBI taxonomy): Eukaryota > Oomycota > Peronosporomycetes > Peronosporales > Peronosporaceae > Phytophthora > Phytophthora fragariae. Next base: position 207,418 of record QQOI01000086.1, on the reverse strand, counting down.
AGGAACGGGGATCGGAAGAAGCCCAGCTGCGCAATCTCGGCAGTACGGAGCGATGGCCAACGAGGTGACTGGGGTATCCAGATCCAGGAAAGTGGTCACGGCAGTCGAAGCGGCGGAGGGCACCACAGGCGCCCCCGGAGTCGATGAGACGACCGGGGAAGTTGTCGACGACGAAGCAGGAGCCAGCAGCTAGCCAGACGCCGCCGACAGATGAACAGTAGCAAATGGAGCGGCTGGGCCGCCGCAGAAGCTGCAGAGGGGTCAACGAGAGCATCCGCCGGTGCCGAGGTGACGCCAGAAGCCACTGCAGTCGACGAAGGAGCCGGGGGCGATCCAGAGGACCCAGAAAGAGGAGTCTGCGCTCCTCGAACGGATGCCGAAGCCGCAGACGCCACTGTGGAGGTCGCCGTGGATGAAGACGTCGCCGGAGAAGCAGCAGACGACGGAGCACGAGCCGATGGCGGCAAGGTAGACGCGGACAGCGAGCCTTCGGGGTCTGACATCGACGAAAGGGGGTTGCTGGACAGGGAGAAGATACGGAAGTGAGATACTCGGTCTCGTATCAGAACGAGTGTGAGATCTCGCAAGAGGTCACACACATCAGCAGCGAAGCCTACCTGGGGAGTATGCTTCACGCGGATGGGGGCGGCTGTGGTATAGTGCCTTTCTGGAACTTTGGCAGGAAAGAAGCGGGAATTGTCGGGATTGACCCCTTCGGACGACCTTCGCTACACCGAACCGGATGTACCCACGTAACGAATTCGTACCCAGCCGGGAAGGTACGGTGAAACCCAAGTTGATGGCCAAGAGTCGGCAGTCGACGGTCGACGTTCGACGTTCGACACTCGACGTTCGAGAATTGACTTACGGGATTCGAAGTCCAGCGATTCAACGGGTGATGAGCAAGCATCGGTTGAACTTCAAGGGGGCATCCTCGCGAGCGGATACAAGATCGCAACACGACAAGAAACGCACGGGAGATCGCGCTCTGACAACGGATGAGTGTACAAAAGTAAGCCTGAAGTAGGGGTGAAGTAGGGGCAAAGGATAGGAAGATTGTAGGATCAGTCACGAATTAGCGCCCGAGAGCATAGGCAAGGCAATAAACCTTCTTGGACACCAAGTGTTTCTTCGCTTCGCTTCAGTGGATTGGAGAGGGCTTGTCGTGGTCTCAACCCCAGCAACCCGTGTCTGACAGGAAGGCACGTTAAACGAAGTCCCGCGAGGGCAGGTATAGCGACAAAGTCCCGCGAGGCCAGGTATAGCAACAAAGTCCCGCAAGGGCAGGAATAGCGTCGTCCCAGACAACAACCAAGGTATAGCATCCCTCTTCGGAGAAGAAGTCACGTCTATTGGAGAGACGCTTCGACTTGAAAGACTCGACGTTCGTGTGAAGGTTTCCACGCAGACGTCATCCGCTGAAGACACTTGCGACGAAGTCCGACCACTCCATCCCAAGAAATCACGCTAGTCAAGACCCCGGGAATTCTACGCACCACACGCGGCGTACAGTGTGTGAAGTGCGTTCTTGAGTGTCGACCGAGCCCCAGAGAGTAATTTCTGAGAGCCCGCTCCACCACAATAGAGAGGCTGGCAGGTGTCACTCGACGTGTCAGGGCTGCTGTGTGGCCGCTGGCGTCGGCGGATGTGGGTAATTGGGACTGCGTGGACGAGGATGGCATTTTGCCCAAAGTTGACACTAATGGAGGGGTGTACCCGTCCGAAGCGTCCCCGTGGCCCAATGGATAAGGCATCCGCCTACGAAGCGGGAGATTGCGGGTTCGACTCCCGTCGGAGACTTCCTTTTGACGTCGTCAAACCTCGTCAACTTTTTCCGGGCGAAAACGCCATCGCTGTCGATGCACTGTCGAGGCCGGTATTGCAGGCTCTTGCCGCTTGTTTGGACGCTGTTTCCGAGTAGAACGGACACTGGGACGTCGTGTACGGCCTCGCCATCCTGAATAATGGCGTCTTGCTGTGGCCGAAATGCACTTACACTGCCGAGAACAGTCGTCTGAGACTGGCTATCGGGCCTGCGGCCGGCAGCCTTCGATGGTAGCAGGCTGGCATCATTTCTGCATCTTCTGGTGACTCCAAACTTGGTGGGCAGTCTAAACTACCGTGCCAGCCAGTGCTGACACGATATCAAACGCACACACCACCCCGGCCTTGCCGACAACCCCTCTCGGCCTTCCGCTGCCATCGTCCACCTGGCCAGCAGCGCTAACAGCTCGCCTTCGGTGTTGGTGAAAGACCGGGGGTTGAACGCCTGCGGCAGGCAACGGTGGGCAAGATAGAGAGGCTAGCACGTGTCGTCGGACGTGTCAGGTCTGCTGTGTGGCCGCTGGCGTCGGCGGATGTGGGTAATTGGGGCTGCGTGGACGAGGATGGCATTTTGCCCAAAGTTGACACTAATCGAGGGATGTACCCGTCCGAAGCGTCCCCGTGGTCCAATGGATAAGGCATCCGCCTACGAAGCGGGAGATTGCGGGTTCGAGTCCCGTCGGAGACTTCCTTTTGACGACGTCAAACCTCGTCAACTTTTTCCGGGCGAAAACGCCATCGCTGTCGATGCACTGTCGAGGCCGGTATTGCAGGCTCTTGCCGCTTGTCTGCCCGCTGTTTCCGAGTAGAACGGACACTGGGACGTCGTGTACGGCCTCGCCATCCTGAATAATGGCGTCTTGCTGTGGCCGAAATGCACTTACACTGCCGAGAACAGTCGTCTGAGACTGGCTATCGGGCCTGCAGCCGGCGGCCTTCGATGGTAGCAGGCTGGCATCATTTCTGCATCTTCTGGTGACGTCTGTGGTATAGCAGAATGCGATTTAGAGGGATCGACCGGCCGTGGACGCCGAAGTGTTCCCAGATGAATGGTCCCTGACTACGCGACACGCGGGCTTTAATCAGACGGACCGAGAGGACCGTCCCATAAGAGTCAGATACGGGACAGGCCTTGAAGCGGTCCCGTATATATAGGATATGGGACGGATCCTGAGGCTATCCCGTATTAGGCGGATCCGGATACCTGATCCGGATCAGAAGGACCTGAGTCCATAGTTAGATTAAGATGTAGGTCAAATGGGAGGCTCAGAGAGCTCGAGAGGAAGAGCTTAGGTTAACACTTAAATCAGAACCGAATTTGCACTGGAAGACATACTTGGCTATAGTATAGGGGAATTATATTGGCCCCATACTTAGATCAAGTATATTTTGGTAATCTTCCTGCAACACGTGGCAGCCCCTGGATAGCTTGGCCAGGCAGCGCGCGCCCTTCGAGCTCTCAACCCCCTCAAAGATCCCGCTATAGGAAGCGGCAAGCAACGTAAAGGAACAAGGACAACCCCGCAAGGGTGCAAGGAACCCCCGCAAAGGAACAACTCCGGATCCCGCATTTCTATTGCGGATCCACAAGGCCTACTCAAGTAGTTCAAGGCCGACCGCATCAGGATCCCGTGCGCAGGAATACCCGCGCGGATCCACCAACCTCTCAAGTCCCCACAAGGACGTCCACCGCTCACCAAGTGCGCATCTCGTGTCAACAAGAGAGCTGTACCAGCCCGCCGACGGGTACACAAGGTGAACCACTCAGCAACTACACGGCCGTCGCAGTACCCCCTCCGTTAGTCGGTGTCTGGGCGCAGTGAGTGCGAGTCGGGATCCCTAGAAAATCTAGCGGATCCGCTCCACCACAATGGTGCGCGTGCCCGGATCTCTTGGCGACGCGGGATATCACCGTGAGTCCCAAGATGATGCGCAAATGAGCAATGGATCGAGAGATGAAACGCCGACGGAGACTGGATCGCCGACGGCGTCGCTGAACGCGAGATCCACGGATCGGCTGAGCCCCGGGAGGAGCTCTGCTGACGGAATAGAGGATGATCTGGCAACGGATCTGGAAGAGAAACCTCGCTTTCCTCCCAAGGTCCCTTCGGGGACCCCCGCGGATCCTGACGCGAGTCAGGATCCGCCGGACGAAGGATCGTTCGCGAGAGCGAAGGAACTTTCATCCACCACCACTCCTGCGGCCTCGGGTGCTGCGTCTAAGAAGACGAAGGCCGCACGAAAGAAACTCAAAGCACCAGACTCAGAAGGCGAAGATCGCACTGTATCGAACTCTACCTGGTCACGATCTAAGATGGAGATGGCGTACCTACGTACGGATCTGAACAACTTCCTGCTTGAGGGTCCTGTAATGCAGGTCATGCAGCTGAATCTGCCTGGATCCCTCACTGGACCGGTACAGACCCCGTCGTCGACAGCAAACAAGCTATATGCGGTCATGGAACTGCTGTGTATGCTGGAAGAAGCTGGGGTAACAGCTGGAGCGTTCGACGCGGACGACCTCTTCAACTTGGCGATCGATGAGATCAGGATCTCCACTGAGTCGCTCTTCAACTTGCTGAAGCCCCTCGTGGGTGAGTGTCCGGCTGCCAAGACGCCCGAGTCCACGGCCGTACGCATCCAGTTGCCGAAGTACAACACGGGATCGTCCCTGTTCGCCTCGGCTACTCCGGAAGCCGGATCCAACAGTTCGTCAGGATCGCGACGGATGCAGCTTGGTCCGTCCTGTGCTGCAATGTTTCAGACGCGCTCCGCTGACGATTCGAATGTCAAGATCCATGTGCCACAACTGGCGAAGACGACACCGGATCGGATCCCTTTAGCGGATCCACCCTCGACGAGCAGTCTAGAGACATACTTCCAAGCTGCTATGTCGCGCTTCTTGAATGAGCGTCCGGAGATCGGGGCTTCACGACCGGCCGTCTCTCGTCCTGACCCTGGAGAGCAAGACATCGACATGGAATCGGCGGGATCGCAAGATCACCCCGAGCACTGGGAGTACGACCCGGACGATATCGACATGAAGAACGCGCGACGTACGGCCACGACAGCGGCAGCGATTGCGCCGATCGGATCCCCGGCCGTCCAGCGCGTCAAGATATCGGCGATCTCGGATCTGAAAGAATTCACAGGAAAAGACCATGATGAGGAACGTGCGAGAGGCTGGATCAGTAAGGTCAAGTCGGCATTCACGAGAGATCAGGCTACGGACGAAGAGAAGTGCCTTACCTTCGCGGATCTTCTTACCGGCCCCGCGAGGAACTGGTACAGACAGCTGAGCCGATCTACGCGGGCGAAGTGGAGTGACTTGCTTCGAAGCTTTCAGACGCAGTACTGCGGATTGGGTGTCTCGGTGACGTGGCAGTATTACCACGCACGCAAGCGCTCAGAAGAAACACCGCTGGACTACCTGTACCGCCTCAACGTCGCTGGCATGCGTGCTCGCCTGAAGATCAAGGACGGCGACACGAAGGTCCGCATCGAGCACGTGGAGCATTTCATCGAGACATTGGATGACCCGGATCTCGCGGATCAGCTCTCGCTGCTACGCTTGGCCGATGCGGTCCAGCTCGAAGACGTACTTCGCGCACGCGAGCGGTTGAGGTCCCGGCAGAAGCATTGGACTGGATCCAGCAAGTACCGACCCAAGTCGTCTGGGCAGTCATCACCGACGTTTCCAACCCGCACTGAGATCGCTGACGCAAGATCCGAGTGCGGATCCGACGCTGAGGATTCGAGATCCGAAGGAGAACTTGTTCGAGCATACGTGACGGCTGCGAGTAACCGACGTCAAGCGCCTGTCGCAGCGGATCCGCCAAGAGCACCGGATCCTGGACGCTCGAACGATGCCCTAGGTGACACTTATCATCAAGATCACCAACCGCGTTTCAGCAGAGACGACCGACAACGCTGCTCGGTCTGCGGATCGCACCGGCACTCAGATCTCGGGTGTTGGAAGCGTCTAACCTGTCAGAAGTGTGGCAAGAGTGGACATCCGTCAGATCGCTGCTTCTTCGTGTGTCGCGGCTGTGGTCAACTCCATGACCATGGCAAATGCCAAATGGAGGTGTTCTACAGCCTGATCCGTCAGTGGTTCGACCCCAGCAAGCATCCAGGACTCCTACCTGAAGCTGCGGAGAATATGTTAAACTAGGACGCTCGCCGGTTTTGAACCCGGTACGAGACGAGCGTTCTAGCTCTTTCATCTATGCATTTGTGGAGAAGAAGCCGAGGGATCCTGGTGACAAGTTGCAAGCGGATCTATTCGGCAATACATGTGAAATTCGCAAGAAACGTACTGCTATGGTTGCAAGTCTTCGACCTGTTGACGAGTACCAACGATCCGAGGCCACGATGACTCTGGATCTGCAGCCAGGCGAGTCCCGCGGATACTGGAAACACCATGTTCCGGACAAGCACTTCAAGCAGGCGAAAGCGAACAGCAAGATCAACAATGTGAAGGCTGTGTCGCTTCTTGACTCAGGATCCGAGGTGTCGATCATCGACGCCACCTTTGCTCGTAAGGTAGGATGCTGCATCGACACAAGCCAAAGTCAAGAGTGCCTTGGTATTGGTGAGAAGCTGTACATCGCAACGGGTCGCACACGGATCAAGCTTACCTTAGCAGGATCTTTGGTGTACCTGTACGACGTCTGGGTCGGCGAGGATCTGCCACCTGATTATCAAGTGATCCTCGGCATGGACTTCATGGTCCCGGCCGGGATCCGGTTGGATCTCGTCGACGGATCCATGTGCCTGCCGGATGAGATCCGGGTCAATCTGCACGGACGTCGACGGATCTTCAGCGACAAAGTTCGCCCCGTGTTCGTGGGTGAACACCTCACACTGGAAGTCGCCGGGTCCATGGAGCTCCCGCTGCAAATGCATGGATCAGACAAGGAGAAGTTATGGTTAGCACGTGGTGAACGTTGGGTACCGACCCTAGTCAAAGGCCCAGGCAAGCTGCGTTACTTGCACGTCACCAACCTGAGCGACGAGACGCTGGTCCTGCAGCAGGACATGATGATCGGCTTGTGGCTGGCTGGGGGTCGTGTACCTCGTCAGCCAGGGTTCGTCTCCGTAGGATCCTGTCGCTACGTCGAGTGGCAGACCCTTGCGTGGGAAGCCACCACCGACTCCGCTATTGCTGCGCCGCCAGCACTGCCAGCGCCGGATCCGGTGTGTGCAGTCGACCGAGTGAAGTACGCAATGCCGCGCAGGATCTTGATGCGACCAAAGCGCTTTGAGGATGCCCCGCGCGAAGAAGTATCACAGCGGAGGCGGGCGCCGACGGATCGCACCTTGAATGTTGGTCAGCGACAAGACGATGAGACATCCGAAATCGGGTCAGAGCGTAAGCACGCCCCGTCCCACGCACGTGTCACCGCAGACACTCATACAGACCTGACAGTTGGAAGGAACTCCGCGGTTGCTAGCGAGGGCCTGAATGGTGCCCCGACAGCGCGAGATGGCTCGTCGGATGCGCCCAGCAACAGCGGTCTAAATGAGGTGCAGCACGCCCAGTTCCGTGGCTTGGGGCCCGATATCGACCCGCTGCCAGATACCGCTGTCGCAGCACGTGTCTCTGCCATTTCAGCGGAAAATGTGATAGGATCAGGTGGCCCGTCACCTGATTCTGTACAGGGACGGGACTTCCGTCTCATTTTGTCGGAAACACCCAATCGTCCCAACGCGCGCCTCGAAGGCTGCGCGGAGGGCGCTCGACCCTGTGAAGTCCCCAGAAAGAGCTACGCGTTCGGGTTGGATGGAAAAGTTGCGCCGGAGACTGGCGTAGCTCATGGCGCCGTCCGTGAGACCGTCAGTGGACTAGGGGCGGAGAAATCACCGCCCGTCCGCGTGCAGCAGACCAAGATCCTGGATCGTCCGACGGAGACGTCGGAAGAGACCTCGCGGATCCCGACCAAGCACTCCGCAGTTGAACTCGCGACCCTGATCAGCGGTTCTGCTGATGCGGGCTCGACAGAGGGACGAAGCTTGGTGGACACGGAGCAGTGCGTCGTCGCTGTGGCTCAAGATTCTCCGATCCGATCCGTTGAGGATCCGGTGTCAGAGAATCAGTCGCCTGATTCCGTGCGAGGCCAGGACTCCTGTCTCATTTTGCCGGAATCACCCAGCGGTCACAATGCGCGCCTCGTAGGCTGCGCGGAGGGCGCTCGATCCTGTGAAGTCCCCAAGAAGAGCTACGCGTTCGAATTGGATGGGAAAGTTGCGCAGGAGACTGGCGTAGCTCATGGCGCCGTCCGCGAGGCCGTTGAAGGACTGGGGGCGGAGAAATCGCCGCCCGTCCGCGTGCAGCAGACCAAGATCCTGGATCGCCCGACGGGGGCGTCGGAAGAGACCTCGCGGGTCCACTCTGAAGAAGATATCCGCGAACTGCGAGACCTCGTCGAGACGCACCGGGACCTACTGATCGATAAAGGCAAGGTGTTGCCTCCCTGGCCGATGACGCGGACTGGCTCGACTTTGACGAGGCGCTGCTTCCTGAAGACAGCTGGGATCGTGTGCTAGCGGATGGCGAATATGAAGTTGAGAAGATCAGTGATGTGAGGACGGGTCGCTGGGCGCGCTATGGGTGAACACTACGTGAGTTCAAGAGATCGGACGAAGTGGAATTGTCTTCAGGTGATGCAGTCACATGAGGAAGCATGAGTGGTGGAACCCGCTGCGGCAAGTTGGTTGTTGTAAGCGGTACTGATTGTTGAAGATCTGCAGGAAGGATGCAGATGGGAAGGAGGTGGATTCACGCCTGCAAGTTGGTTGCGGATGTGGCTAAGTTGGTAGAAGACTCTGCGGGAAGGCTGCAGAGGAGGGAGGATGGGGTTGCCCACCCCGACGAGCTGGTCGTTGGGGCGGATGAAGCAAGAGAGAGGATGCAAAGAAGGGTGCATACCTAAAGGAGGAAGGTGGAGTGCGTGTACATGTCAGCTGGGAGTTCGGGTCTGGTGGGGTCCACTGTGCGACGTGGATTGGATCCGATGTGGAGATCGGAGTCCGTGAATCTGATCCGGCGAGGAGATCGCGGACCAAGTGCGGAAGAGGGTCAGTAGTCTGGTGTACGCATCAACTCAAGGAGGACTGAAGTGGAACTTGATGGAGCTACGACATGCATGGACTATCGCGGCGAGAAGAGTACGTGCGTTGCAGCAGATTCTTCGGTTTTGGATCCGGCAGTGAAGCGGATCGTACGGGATCACGCGACACGGTGTGTTACCGTTGTCCGGCAGCCACAACGTGTCAGGGGCGGTTGTGGTATAGCAGAATGCGATTTAGAGGGATCGACCGGCCGTGGACGCCGAAGTGTTCCCAGATGAATGGTCCCTGACTACGCGACACGCGGGCTTTAATCAGACGGACCGAGAGGACCGTCCCATAAGAGTCAGATACGGGACAGGCCTTGAAGCGGTCCCGTATAGATAGGATATGGGACGGATCCTGAGGCTATCCCGTATTAGGCGGATCCGGATACCTGATCCGGATCAGAGGACCTGAGTCCATAGTTAGATTAAGATGTAGGTCAAATGGGAGGCTCAGAGAGCTCGAGAGGAAGAGCTTAGGTTAACACTTAAATCAGAACCGAATTTGCACTGGAAGACATACTTGGCTATAGTATAGGGGAATTATATTGGCCCCATACTTAGATCAAGTATATTTTGGTAATCTTCCTGCAACACGTGGCAGCCCCTGGATAGCTTGGCCAGGCAGCGCGCGCCCTTCGAGCTCTCAACCCCCTCAAAGATCCCGCTATAGGAAGCGGCAAGCAACGTAAAGGAACAAGGACAACCCCGCAAGGGTGCAAGGAACCCCGCAAAGGAACAACTCCGGACCCCGCATTTCTATTGCGGATCCACAAGGCCTACTCAAGTAGTTCAAGGCCGACCGCATCAGGATCCCGTGCGCAGGAATACCCGCGCAGATCCACCAACCTCTCAAGTCCCCACAAGGACGTCCACCGCTCACCAAGTGCGCATCTCGTGTCAACGAGAGAGCTGTACCAGCCCGCCGACGGGTACACAAGGTGAACCACTCAGCAACTACACGGCCGTCGGAGTACCCCCTCCGTTAGTCGGTGTCTGGGCGCAGTGAGTGCGAGTCGGGATCCCTAGAAAATCTAGCGGATCCGCTCCACCACACGTCCAAACTTGGTGGGCAGTCTAAACTACCGTGCCAGCCAGTGCTGACGCGATATCAAACGCACACCCCACCCCGGCCTTGCCGACAACCCCTCTCGACCTTCCGCTGCGTCGTCCACCTGGCCAGCAGCGCTAACAGCTCGCCTTCAGTGTTGGCGAAAGACCGGGGTTGAACGCCTGCGGCAGGCAACGGTGGGCAAGATAGAGAGGCTGGCACGTGTCACTCGACGTGTCAGGGCTGCTGTGTGGCCGCTGGCGTCGGCGGAAGCTGTCAATTGGAACTGCGTGGACGAGGAGGGCATTTTGCCCAAAGTTGACACTAATCGAGGGATGTACCCGTCCGAAGCGTCCCCGATGGATAAGGCATCCGCCTACGAAGCGGGAGATTGCGGGTTCGAGTCAAGTGCTGCATCTTCGGAGCCCCGAGAGAGCAGATCCAGCCCGCCGACGGGTACACAAGGTGAAAACCGTTCAGCTGATCACGGATCAAAGGGGGACCCCCTCCGTTAGTCGGTGTCTGGGCGCTGTGGTAGCTCGATCTAGCCTCAACAAGATTTTGGCCGATCCCGCTCCACCACACTATTCACTCTCTTCTATGAATAACCCAAAATACCCATGTTGACATTTTTGTGGGTGGGTGGGTTGTGCAAAATACCCAAAATCCAATTATTCTAAAACCTTATTTGAGGACCCTGATCGAGATGCTACGGCGGCACAAGCGCCAGCCCAGACTCGTCGCTACGGTGGGCGAAGACGAGGAGGAATGGGACGCACCAACTGATCTCATCGACGATACCATGGCTTCCATCCAACTACTGCTGAACCGCAATACTGACAGCTTTGCAGTCATTGGTTTGCCTCCGGTGGTAGTCTGGCACCAACTGTAAGTCGTCCACATTGTTCGTATATGACATTCAACCTCCTCTTACTCGCTGTCTATTACTCCAAAGATACGCCATTCTACCAAACCGCACGTTTGTTGACCAGAACGTAGGACCCATTTCCTATTGCTGTCATCACTTGGCTGGCACATGAAGAGTTCACTCACGTTATTTGGTGTCCTCTACAGGTCCACCGACTACGAAATAAAGGCAAATTGGTGACGTTCAAACTCCCTTCAGGGACAGACGATGTTGCGATTCTGCGTGTTGAAGACTATATTGCCGAGGTTGCAAGATACCAGCGTGTATTCCGAGAGCAACTTCTTCAGCATCCGGGCGATGAAGTTATCTCCTCCAAATCGAGCGCGTTGTCTGCTTTCGAGCAAGCACTTCCGCAGCTGACGTCGCTATCAACCGTTCCATTAAAGGTGTTGATAACGAAGGTGAGGGAAGCGGGGAGCTCTGCAGACGACATGCAAATTCGAGCAATTGTGGGGTACGTTTTTAGCCATCATTTCGTTCATGGTGCATCAGCAGTACCTGACGAGTTGTGTTGGTGCAACTACAAGGCGGATCCAACGGCTTGGGTTCTTATTACCGACAACCCGGTTGGATGATGAAGCCTGCTCTTTTTCTGTTCCTGGCATAGGAAAGCTCGTCTTGGCAATCAAGAAGACACGGACTCAAATCCTGAGCACGCTGAAGCGCACGAAGTACAAAGAGACCCACGAGCATCAGTTAAAGAAAGCAAAGCTGAAGAACTCGTGCTTTCAGTTGGAGTTTCATCTCGCGGACATGGAAGGCTGCGGCCTGATTCGACGCACAAAGGTTACGTCAGGCGTTCTAGTCGCAGTTGCCGACAAGTAGGGAGCCAGATTATGTGTGTGTGAGAGATTTGTGCACAACGCACTTTACATCAAGCCTACAAAGTTTCAACAATCTTCATGCAGCAACCTTCATGTAGCATTTCTTAAAAATGCCCGCGTTTTCTTGATGAAGGCAAAAAATGTACAACAGTAGAGTTGCTGAAAACGCAAGGTTGCATTTACATAGCAGTCTTTGCATGTCTTTCTCCTGAGGCCCACTGTGCCATGCCATACCGTTGGTCGTACATTTACCTTAGCCGCCGGCCTTGGCCCTGAAACGGGGTCACACCCTTATGATCCTCGCTCTCCTTCATTTCTTCATCCTTTTCCTCTTTCTCTTCACCATCCAGATGCACGGCTTCACCATTAAGACGATGGCCCATCGTGTGTCTTGGTTTGCTGCCAGCCGTCGATCCACTGGTATTGCTACTGGCTCCACTGAGCGAATAACCCCCACTGCTGCTTCCTCCCAGCCGAGTACCACCGGAAGTAGCACTACTGAACGTGGATGTTTTTCCGCTGAGAGAGTGTCCAGTACCATGGAATGCTTCGTACTTTCGCAGGCGCGCAGCACGAAGGGTTTCTGCGTCTGTTGAGCTCTTCTCACCACTTTTCTTGAGTCGCAGCCCGCCAAACCCAGCACCACCAAGGCGAGCCGGCTTGACGTCTTCTGTCTTCATTGTCGGAACACCTGTCGTTGGCGTATCAATTGTGTCAGTTGTATCATATTAAAAGACAAGCATGCATCGACATCAAACAAACCTCCGTAAGGAATTTCCGAAGGAGCCGCGGGAGGAGCCGCTGCAGATACAGACGGAGGCACAGGCGGAACATAGTCGGCAGGAGGCTCGAAATCCACCTCACAGTCAGTCTCGATAATACACGCGGCGGGTGCGGGCTTGACCTCGCGCACATCCAACATATAGTTCTTGTTGTTGTACTTGAGGCAGATTGTGTCGCCAATAGTCATGCACGAGAACTTTCGAAGCGATCCCTCCAGTCTGCATCCAGCCGCACAGCAATAGTTAGCACACGACCCGACCGTCTAATATCAATTGCACCTGCCAACATACACCGCGCGAGGGTTGGAAATGTCGAGGAAGTCCTGCGACTGCGGTCGGAGCTTCACGAACGTCGCCTTAGGCAGTGAAACGTTCTGGATATTCAGAATCCCGCCCTCCTTGACAAAGAGGTTTTGCATCATCTACCATCAATGCACAACCACAACAAGATATCACTCAGCAACAACTCCCAACCGCCGCAAACCAGTAGGGAGGGAGACCTACCCAGTATGGCATGTAGCAGCTGCCTTCAGGGGCACTGAACTCCAGCACGCCACAGTGCGAGGAGCGCTCCACTCCCTCGTTGGTCACCTTGAACAGCATCGGGTACTCGATGTGCAGTCGCGCTGATCACAAAAATAAAAAAAAGGTTTAGCACCTCAACTCCCTCACAGCAGAATCTACCAATTAGCCGACGTACCCAGCGTCTCAAGCGCGGAAGGCGGGAGCAGAACTATAATACACAAAACCCAGCAGCATTGTGTCAGTGTCTCTCAACGGTGATAGCAATAGCAGCAGCGGTAGAAGCCTCTGGACGACGGCACGCACTCTTGTCTCCATCCTCCAAGTGCGCCTTGTCGCAGAACGACACGGGGTACACCCGGTAGTGCTCGTCGAACCTGCAGAGCAGCCGCAGACAATTAGAACTCGGCGCTCGCCCAATGCGACGGGAGACTGTCGGACGCACCGCTGCGGGAAGTCGCCGCCGAAGTTGAACTGCACGCCGAAAGGGTTTCCGTCTCCACCGAAGCCGCCGCCGAACTGTCGCGCAGCAGCGGAAGCGTTAGAGGTGCTGCAGGACCGAGAGCAAGAGCTGCTGGGGGTCGTACCATTGTGGCTGAAAGTGTCGATCCTGTTGCCGCCTGCTGACGTCTTCGTAAATGCGAGCAGGGGAGAGAACCTAAGCTAGGCAACAGGTGATTGGTCGAAATCCAAGTGACAATTCGGGCCAATAAGATATAAGATCCGTGTGGCGAGATGGCTACATGTACACCAAAAACGGCAAGTTGAAGTCAAGCTTGTCAATCAACAATTTCGATGGCTCTCTATCGAAGATCTCTACAACGCGTGCACTTTAGTTCCGGATGCTGAGACGCAGCTTGCGTCCCTCGTGAGCGAGAGCCTCCGGTCCGTAGTTGTCGATGTAGGCCATGATCTCATCTTCGTCCGCGGTGAGCGGAATCTTGCCCGACTTCAAATGCTGTAGAGCCATCACAACAGACGTCCATATATGACCGTCAGAACAGTTCATACAAACACATACCCCCCTGCATTAGAAAGACTTACCCTCGCGACAGCACGACGCAGGTCGGACGTAAAGATGCCAGGAGCCACGCTGTACCGAACGCAGAGCTTCGTGGCGAACTGCTTCGGCAGCAACGCGCCTTGACGTCCCTTCTCAGCGAGCTCAATGCGGTTCTGCTCAACATACGACTGGTTCTTATTCTTCCTTGCGAGCTTGACTTGGTCCAGCTCGTACAGCGCGATCGACAGCTCGTCCTCATCCAGGAGTTGGTTTGCCTCGTAGCAGCGCTCGAGGTAGGCGCGCCAGCGATCCATCTTCTCCTCCATGTTCCAGCTGTTCCCAACCTCCTTGTAGATCACCTCTTCGCGGAACTTTTCCATCTCCTCGTCCTCGTGGCGGTTCAAGAGGATCCGGTGCACCAGATCCTTGCGTTCCTTGGCAAGTGTCGTGTTCGAATCCGGGTACAGCGAAACAGTGTGAAGCTTTCCTCCGAACGAACTGCTAAGGAGAACAAGGCCCTCTGCTGGAGCGATCGGCACACGCACAATACGGTTTGTCACTGTTCCAGTATTTCAAAGCAAGCGTTAGTAGCCATCCGAACGCATTCGACAGAGCGCAACAAAGCGGACTTACACAGAGCGGCATCGAACGCAACTCGGGACATGCCCTTTGTTGCCACGGCCAGGGCGCCACCGACCATGCATCGAATCTGGTTCAACAGGAAAGCCTGGCCGACGATGTGAACACGCAAGTGTGGCTCGCCGCAGAAATCCGGAATGAGACTTCCCGAGCAGGAGTAAATAGATCGGCGGTGGCGAGTCAACAGCTTGCGAGTCAGTCCCTCTTCGTCTTCAAACTGACTGGACTCCTCAGAGTAGTCATCGATAGTAGTAGGTTCCTCCTCATCATCAGCATCACCATCATCCGCATCCTCTGCTTCGACCACGTCGTCGTCGGCAGTCGCCTGGGCCTCGGCAGCATTCCTCTGGTGTTCCATCTTCCACTGGTTCCGCTTCGCCTGCATCTTGTAGAAATACGACCTCGAGCGCGTGAAGTTGTGGAAGTCGTGCACTCCCTCATAACGACGAAGCGCACGACAGAACTCCGCAACTGCTTCGTCCGTGTCCAAGTCCGCTCCATCGGACCCAATGATGCTGTCCTTCAAGAACGAGAGCGGCATGAAGTACTCGTACTCACGCAGCACGCAGTTCTTGCGCGCCGAGAAGCGCTTGTTCACTCTCGTGCACGAGAACACGCGGATGTTGTCGGGCAGCGACGCGTTCAGCGCCTCCTTGAGCCCCTTCACGCGGCCTGAGGCCGGGTCCACCTTGTTCTCCTCGTCGATCAGCAGCTTGCCGGAGAACTGCAGCAGCATCCAACAACAACCAAAAACAAACAAGCAAACAGCTCAGCACTTGTCAACACTACGCCATTGCACCACCAGCACGCACCACGATGCAGCTGGCGTGCACGCCCTTGTCCGTGCGACTGCTGCGCGCCCAGTCGATCTTGCCCAGGTCCTCGAAGTTGGACTCGCGCATGGCGCCGGCCTTGAAGATGGCGCGGCGGATCTCGTCCTCGATGGTCTCCACGTTGTCGTTCATCTGCAGCCCGTGGTAGCCCGTGCCCATGTAGCCGCTCACGATCGCCACCTTGCGCTTCACCAGCTTGGCGGGGGTCGCAGCGCCGTCGTCTAGACCGGAGGCAGCAGCGAGGCCGCGGCAGAAGCAGCTGCGCAGAGCGGGGCGCCCGGCAGGCCGCAGAGCGAAGCGGGTCAACATGGCTACACTGCTTGAACACCAACTTTGACCAGTGGCCTCAATAGCGCCGCAAAAAGTGATACGCGCCATATGATTCGCGCTTGCTGGAACTTGTTTTTTGTATCGTTTATTGAGCGCAAGTCACATTATTTGGTGTGGCGCACTCCACTTGGCGGTTTACCGCACAAGCGGATCCCAGCGACGGCGAGCTTCACTCGACATTTGGAAGGCGCCCGACACCCCGACTCCTCCTCAGACACCATGGCTCTCCGCGTGCTCTCGCAGACTCTCCGTGCTCGTGCCCTCCAGTCGGCCACCCCCGCGGCCTGGCGCGCAGCCTCGCAGCGCCCCGCGGGTCTCGCCTGCTTCTCGACCAAGTACACGCCGCAGCACGAGTACGTGACGCTCAACGGCAAGGAGGGCACCATCGGAATCACCGACTTCGCCCAGAACTCGCTGGGCGACGTCGTGTACGTGGACCTGCCGTCGGTCGGCGACAAGTTCCAGAAGGGGTACGTGCTCTGGCGCTGAATGCCATGGACTCGCTCGCTGCTAACGTCCTCGTGTGCGTGTGCGTGTCGACAGTGACGCGTTCGGCGCTGTGGAGTCCGTCAAGGCCGCCAGCGACGTGTACACGCCCGCGTCCGGCACGATCACGGCCGTGAACGAGGTGCGTGACGGCTGTTGAAGCTGCATCTGGTGCTGCTGTGTGTGTTGCATTGGTGTGTGCTAACTGTTGCTGCTGCTGTGGCAGGACCTGGCCGAGAGCCCGAACCTCGTGAACGACGAGGCCATGACGGGTGGCTGGTTCATCAAGCTGGAGGTGCGTTGCTGTGCTGCAGCTTGCGATTCTTTTTAACAGGAGAATTTGCTGACTGACGTGTTTCTGGTTGCAGCTGGACGACGCGTCGGACCTGGACGACCTGCTTGACGAGGCCGCCTACAAGGAGCACTGCGAGAACGAGGAGCACTAAGTCTCCCCAGGCTGCTGATCTCCAGCGGCGCTGCACAGTAGCTGCTGCAAATTCGCAACCGTCAATACAGTGTACATCACTTCTCCTAGGCACTGTTCGTCCCTCCATTCATCCTTGATTACCTTGCACTTGCCGGAAGCATGATCGCCTTGATGGGATGCCAGCAGCAGCACGATGGGAAGCACCACGACATGGCTTCAGTCCCGTATATACCGTCCGACATGCCCATATATACCGCCGATGTATGTTTTCCGTACAATGTCAGATGCATGGGACGCTACCTTTCTTTACGGGACGGACCGCCCCGTTTCTGGTCCGCTTTTGAATTTGAGCCAAGATGGCGCCAAGCATCAAAAAGACACACAAAAGAACACACACATCGGACCAAACCGACTCAACATGGACGAGGACGCCAGCGTCAGGGTCTTCTGCCGCGTGCGGCCGCCCAACGAGCGCGAGCGCGGCGTGAAGGCGTCGGCGCTCAGCGGGTCCGCGGGTTTCCTGGCGCGCAGCGGCGCGTCCGCGTCGTTCGCCAAGAAGTGCGTGACGGTGCCGGCCTCGGACGCCGCCCAGCAGACGCTCTTCCTGCACAGCAAGCACGGGCCCGCCCGGACCTTCACGTTCGACCGCGTGTTCGGCGAGCACGCGACGCAGACGGACGTGTTCAGTGCTGTGGGCGCGCCCATCACGCAGGCCTGTCTGGAGGGCTACAACGGCACCATCTTCGCCTACGGACAGACGGGCTCGGGCAAGACCTTCACGATGCAGGGGCCCGACGACGTCATCGACGCCGACGCGCCGAGCCTGACGCAGGACCAGCTGGCGCTGCGGGGCCTCGTGCCGCGCGTGTTCGACTACCTGTTCGCCAACGTCGTGGCCGCCGACAACGTGCAGCACTCGTTCGCCTGCTCCTTCCTCGAGATCTACAACGAGCGCGTGTACGACCTGCTGGACGGCGGCAGCGCCAAGGACGCGGCGGGGCTGCAGCTGAGAGAGAACGGACGCAAGGGCGTCCACGTGGAGGGACTCATCGAGAGCGTCGTGACCAGCTCCAAGAAGGCGGCGGAGCTCATGACGGTCGGCGCCCAGAACCGACGGGTCGGCCAGACGTCCATGAACAGAGAGAGCAGTCGCTCGCACAGCGTCTTCATCTTGCAGCTGCAGTCGAAGGAGACGTCACCCGAAGGCACCAAGATCCGCACGTCGCGGTTCAACTTGGTGGATCTAGCAGGGTCCGAGCGACAGCGCAGCACCGACGCAGCAGGAGAGCGGCTGAAAGAAGCCGGCAGCATCAATAAGTCGCTGTCTGCACTGGGTAACGTCATCATGGGGCTGTCGGAGCAGTCGGTGGGGAAGCACCGCCACGTGCACTACCGCGACTCCAAGTTGACATTCCTCCTGAAGGATTCGCTGGGCGGCAACTCCAAGACGTTCATGGTCGCCACCATTTCCCCAGCAGAAGATTCCGCCTTCGAGACGCTCTCCACCCTCAAGTTTGCACAGCGAGCGAAGATGATTCAGAACCGCGCAGTCGTGAATGAAGACTCAGTCGGAAGCGCACTTTTCTTGCAAGAAGAAATTCAGCGTCTTCGGCGGCAGTTGCAGCAGGCTCACCAGGAAATCGCTCGCGGTATTCCAGGATCGAATCTACTCATCCAAGAAACAACACAATCCGAAATCACGCCGAGTCAAGACTCGACTATATCCTCAGTAGGGCCATGCGATCCCGCCATTGATAGCCGTTTTCGCGAGCTGGAGGAATCCTTTGCAACGACCGCCGAGAAGAGCGACAGACTGCAACGCTCATGCGAGTACCTCCAACTTCAGAATGGGAACTTCCAGGCCTTGTGTGAAGAACTAAAGCATCATATTGCGCATCTGAAAATGATGCTTCGACTGCGAGGAGCTGGTGGGCCAGGGGCGCACGAATACGAGCCTTCAGCCGATGCTATTGAGTGGCGGATGAAATATGAAGAGATGGAAGAACGATTTGTTGAGCTCCAGGATGAGCTGCAGCGCAGTGGAATTGAAGATGCCGGCGTCACGCAAAAGATGAATAGCGAAGTGGAAAACCTGAACATGATGGTTCTAGCACTGACGAAGCAGCTCGCGTTTGTCCTACACGACAAACACGACTTGCAAGACCGTCTACTTGAAAATCAGTCTGATAAGGATGAAAGCATGGCGGAGCCCTCGGCGCAAGAAGCTGTGGGTGCAGATTTCTCCGCCCGGCTGGAAGAAGCGCTGAAGCAGCAAGCGAGTGAATACCAGGCGAAATTGGACGCAGTCGCATCCACAAGTGCGTGTCTGGAAGAAAAGGCTGCAGAGACAGCGTTAGAGCTTCTGCAGTTCAGGGAACGCGAGGCTTCTTGGTCTGTCCAGCAGCATGACCTCGAAAGACAACTCGCAGATTCGAATGGAGCTCTACAGCGCTCTGAGGAAGCTCACTCTGCGACTCGGGGTTTGCTCGTTCAGGAAAAAATCAAGGGGGATAAGTTGGAGGTACAACTTGAGCGATCACGTGAAGCTGTTCGTCTAGAATTCGAGACTGTACTGGCTAATGCAGCTACCACAAACTGTGACCTCGAAAACTCCAAGAAGTGCTTGCAGCATGAACTTACTGCAACTACTGCGGATCTCCAACAGCGTCAGCACGAAGTCCAAGAAGCAGAAAAGGCATTTGCCCAGCTGAAATCGGATATGGTTCGCGTCGAAGAAGCCAGTCAAAGTCTGGCTTCGGAGCTTAATGATGCTCGAGGCGAGCTGAAGGAAGTTACGCTGCAAGCTGCTCACCTACAAACGGAAATATCGGGCCGCGATAATGCAATTGATCAGCTGAAACGCTGTGAAGCCGCGGTTACTGAAGAAAACCTGACCCTCAAGCAAAAGCTCGAGGACTCGAAGAAGTCCATCCTTCAACTGCAAGAAGATGCTAATGTCACCGCTCAAAAACATGCAGAAAAGATCAATTGTTTGGAGCAGCAAGCACAAGAGGAGAAGCAAAAGCTGACTGAGGATTTTGTGGCCCAATTTCGTGTCAAAGACGAACACTATCAGCAGCTTCATGCTGAACTTGATGACTTCCGATCCAAGGATGATGAAGCTGGTCGTCTCCATCAGGCACAGTTGGAAGAAAAGGAAACATATCTTGCCGAACTTCAGCGTCAGCTTGACGACCAGAAACGCGAGTCAAAAAAATCGTTGGAAGATCTCCAAGTGAAATTATCCCAAACTCTGGACGATTTTTCTAACGTATCCGAAGAAAAGGGTCGAATCGAGGCACACCACTCTGCTGCTATTGAACAAGTTGGCCGTCTTGAGGAGGATGCAAAGCAACTGGAAACACAGAAGAACGAAATGGCGGGCGAGATCCAAAGATTGTCGGAGAAGGCGGAGCAGTTATCGCTGAAGACAAACGAGCTCGATAATCAGAAGGCTGACTTGCAGACAAAATGTGAACAGCAGCAAGCTCAGCTGTCTGAGTCGGAAGACCGCATCACGAAATTCACACAACAAGTGGATGAGCTACAACATCAATACGCAGCCTACTCGAGCGAGGCTGCAGAGCTTCGCAAGGAGCTCGCCTCAGTGCAAGAAGACAAACGACAAGCTGCTATCACGCATGCTCGCGTTCTGGAGGATCTGTCTTCTAGTACGAAGAAGATCGAAGAGTTAACCAAGGAGCTTGCATTAAATAAGGATACTGTGGACGAGATGTCGAGTAAGCTTGAAAGGGCTGCGAACGAGATTCGTGAAGCTGAAGAAACTGTTGCGCACCAGCGAGAGGAGGTCCAAATGTACAAGGGGATTCAATCCACGCTACGAGACGAAGTGCGAAAGCTTGAACTTGATCGCCTGGAGTTGGCGGAGTCTTTGAAGATTGAACAAGAATCCAAGCATGATGTGGAGCTTAAATTTTCCGAAGCTCGACAGGAATGGCTGGACGAGAAGAGCAAGATGATGCAAGACTCCCAGGAATCCATTCTTGCACTTGAGAAGCGTGTCGAGGAGCTTACTCTCGACAAGGATTCCCTGTCAACTCAGAAGTGTGAATTGGAACAGGAGAACGAGTCCCTCAAGGCAGCAGTTGGGGAGCAGGATAGAAGTTTGCAAGAGCTGAAGGATTGCGTCACTGACAGGGATGGCCAAATCCGTGCTCTCGAGTCCATCAGAACCGACTCAGTTGCAGCACAAGACGAGCTGAGTAGTACCGTTGCAGAGCTGCGAAAGACGTTGAGCGACATCGAGCGGAAGCTGGCAGAGGAGCAGAGCCTTGTGTCAAAACAGGAAGTGGAGCTTACCGAAAAGTCGGGTGTCATTTCTGAACGAGATGATGTCATTAACTCTTTGAAGGAGCGTATGCAGAGCGATCAAGCTGCGTGGGATGTGAAGGTCCGCGAATATAAAGCTGACTTGGAAACTGCACATGGTCGGGTCCAGGCATTGGAGCAACTTGTTGCCGAGAAGGCTGCTGTGTTCGCAAAGGCTGAGGATGTGCTTTTGGCTGAAAAGCGCTCTCTTGAGCAGAAACTCGAGGAAGGGCAGGAAATCTTGGCGCAGCAGACTGAACAGTTGATGCAGGAGATCAAACAACTCAGTTCGTCCATCGAAGAGAAGGATTCGGAGTTGCAATTGTCTATAAAGGCTTTAGCTGAGATGAAAGAGCACCTCACGCGCTCGGCTGAGGATGACAGCGATGCTAAGGTTGGAGAACTTCAGGCTGCGTTGGAAGAGCTCGATGCCAAGCACAAATCGGTTGTGGCGGAGAATTTGAGTCTCAAGAAGAAGGCAGTTTCTGAGCTGAAGGAACAAGAAGAGGAGCTCGCTCGAAGACGTAGTGAAGTTGACGCCGCTGAGGAGCAGCTAAAGTCAGATCGACAGGCATTGGCAGAACTGAAAGCAGCGGCTGAGGCGGCACAGAAGGAAGCGAAGGCGAAGGCTGTGTCTCAAAATGCTCTTGGGCAGGCAAAGCGCAAGTTCTTGACGGAGAAGGTGAAGTTGCAGCGAGAGATTCAAGTCCTAACCAAGAAGCTGGAGACCGTGTCGAAAGAAAACGAGAAGCTTGTCGGCCACCACAACAGCCGACAGAAGATTCAGCACCACGTGAAGGTGAAAGAGGAGAACAACCGCCTTCTCAATCAGGTGCGGCAGTTGACGGACGAGAAGTTCAAATTGCAGCGCTCCCTTGAGAAGTTGCGGCCGACGCTCAAGGAGAAGGAGAACATCGGCGTGGACTCGATAATCAAGACGCCACCGTCCGTGTCACCATCCTCGAACTCGTCAAGCCAGTCGCAACTAACGAAGACGATCAACCGGCCAAGTTTTGGTAGTGCGTCAACTGCAACCGCTGGAACTGCAGCTTCCGCAGCGAGGGCGGCAGCAAGACTAGCAGCCCGAGGTCGTCCTATCAGTCGGTCAGCATCGCCCGGGCCGGCCAAGAAGCGGGTACGGTCGCATTCGAGCTCATCGGGCCGGGGTTGGCAGAGATAACTTCAAGTCACGCTTTGTGGTGCACCATCCCAGCATGCGTAACGACTCCGAGTGGGGTGGATGGAATGGATTAGGTAGATTGTAAGCAATGAGTAATGCGTGCGTATTTCAATTATCGCAGTGTGCTAGATAGACATCGATGTCCTCACTGCTGGATGTTGCCAAGGCAATGAACGCCGAGGCCGCCAACTTGTCGCTTGTTGATGTTGCCAAAGCTGAAAACGCAGCAAATGCTCCAACAAAACCATTGACTCTGATGGACGTCGCCAAGCAGGAGACGCAGACAACTGAGTCACCGAAGCAAACGCTGCTTCAGTTAGCTCAAGAGATCGACAAAGAAGATCGATCGCGGGTTCAAGCAGCACTCGATTCAACAGCCAAGAAGGTGAAGGTGGAACGTCAAGAACATCGCGGACAGACCCTCAAACAAGCAGCTTTGGAACTGCACCAGGAGGAGCAACAGGCTGTACAAGTGTTGAAGTCTAAAGCTGCATCGGAGGAGCGTTCGAAGCACGAAGTGGCTGATCCTAGCGATGAACAGGATAACTACGGGGACGATGGCTACTCGAGCTTTGAAGACGAAGAGGACAGCGCCCCAAAGAAAGACAGCAAACAGCAGAGAGAAGCTGCACAAGTCGACCCAGCTGAAGAGGAAGAGAGTTACGACCCACCGCCACGAGCAACTCCAAGCGAGTCGAAAGAAAGCAAAGAGTTCCTTCGAGCTGTGTACCGCGCCGACAAGTTCCAGGTCCGAGACATGCTTGACGGTGAAGTCGTCGACGCTAACATCGCGGATCAGGTGAGCAAACCACTACGGTACTTCGAGAGCTGCTACTTCTCATCACGTCAACTCACAGTCGCTCCCTCTTTTGACTCGCCAGCACGGCTGGAGTGGGCTGCACTGGGCCGCGTCTCAAAACCACAGCGACATCCTGCAGCTTCTTCTCGTGAAAGGGGCCGAAATCAACGCCATCGACCAGGTACTTCCTCCCTCCATCTCCTCAAGACTCTTCTCCACCTCTCTGCTACAGAGTCTCATCCCTGCGTTCGCTCGGCTGTAGATCAATGGCTGGACTGCTCTACACGTCGCCGTGGTGCGTGAATCCGTCGACTGCGTGCAGCTGCTCCTGTCCTCGGGTGCCGAGCCTCGAATCCGAGACAACTACGGGGACAGCGTCATCGAGTGCCTCCAGGCTGCAGGCAGGAAGAAGAAGCTCAAGATGCTGCAGCTGCTGCAAGAAGCTCGAAGCCGTTAGTTAGTCCCCATCACTGAACAAGGTCCTCGTGTGTCTTTGTGTTTTTCTGTGTATTTACTGCTCCTTCTTGTTGCCCACACGCACTCACTCCCACCTGTTTACCCCCCTCTCTCTCTCTCGTGCGCCTACGAGGACGCCCCGAAGGAGCCCACGTTGTCCTTCTTGTCGTTCTTCTCCACCTTGACCGACTCGCGGTACTTCTGCAGGTAGAGCTTGAGCGGCTCCACGTAGCTGTCGAAGCCCAGCGTGCTCATGGCCCAGATGATGTCGTCGCCGTTGATGGTCTTGCGCTTCTCCTGCTGGCACTTGTCGCTGGCCTCGCTCGTGATGAACGAGATGAACTCGCTCACGCACTCCTGCACCGTCTCCTTGCCGTCCTTGGCGATCTTGGCCGTGGACGGCAGCGACACCTTCATGATGCGGGAGATGTTGGCCGTCGGCAGGAAGCGGTCCTGCTCGCGGATCTCGTCGTCGTTGTGCTCGTCCTTGCTGGCCATGCTGCTGATGCTGATGCTGATGCTGTTCGCTATGCGTCCTTCAGCGTTCTTTCACTTCTTTTTTGTATGGAGCTTCACCGCGAAAAACCTGGTGGAGGAAGCGACGTCGGATTGGACGAAAATGCAGTTAAAAGGTGCATGTGTTTTGACCAATGGGAGAGACATCTGTGACGTGGTGTGAATGATGTAGACGAGCAGCACGCTGGGAACATGGCCCCACCACCAGAACACTGCTTTGTGCATCCGTCAAGGGACAAGTAGAACACGACGCCATCGACACGAAAGCAACCATCAACTGTACTTGTGTCATCCTCTAACTCGCAGGCGTTTGGTGTTCATGCTCGGCGATGCTTCATACCTAGTAGCTCCTCACTCCTCTTGCCCTCAATCTTCTGTATGCAGTCTCCTCCCTCAGCCGCGTTAGTCCTCGTCCTCCACTTCGTCTTCGCTGACGTCGTCGGTCTTGAAGAACGTGTAGGACAGCGTGATGTTGTGCACGCCGCTCATGGACGGGTCGTCGCAGATCTCGGGGTCGATGAAGAAGAAGACGGGCATGTCAATCTCCTCCTTGGCCTTGAGCCGCTGCTCCTCGAAGCAGAAGCACTGGATCTTGTTGAAGTACACGCCAGCCGACGGTGGGTACACGTTGTAGGTGGCCACGCCCGTGATGGCCTTGTCCGTCTTGTTCTTGGCCGTGTAGAAGGCCAGCGCCGTCTCGCCGGGCACCAGCAGCAGGTCGCGCTGCTGCGGCCGGAAGACCCACGGCATGTTGGCGCTCACGCCGCCGTCGAACGTGATGCGGATGGGCTTGGCGTCCTCCCGCGGCGTGAGCTTGTCGGCCACGAACTCCTCCACGCGCTGCGTGGTGCCTCCGAAGCCCGTCATCTGGCAGAAGATTTTGTACAGCGGCACGGCGGCGTACGAGATGCCGACCCAGGCGATGGCCGTGCCGGCCAGGTACATGACGGCGCGGCGGTTGCGCATCTTGATGGACTCGCGCCGCGCCTCGTCCGCCGCGCGCTTGGAGATGCAGCGCATGCCGCCCAGACCCGCAGAGCGCAGCGACATCGACTTCGACATTGAGACGCCGCCGTGGCGAGCGGCGCGCAGCAGCAGTGAGCAGGGACGCATGTCTATCTCGCCTGAGCTCGAGGGAATGCAATGCCCCAGGCTTGACACACAACACCGACAGACCAGCGAAGAGGATGCTGATGCGGTTAGATAGGTTTTGCGAGAAAATGATTGAACCAAATCGCAATCGCAAGGTTTGCGCATGACACAAAATGTACCAGTTAAAGTACCACATTTGATATGTTGTGTGACTTTAGTGAGCGGCTCTAGAAGATCTCAAATCAGAGTGGCGGCGGTCGGAGAGAGAGCCATGGGTATGATCTATCGCAAGTACCAGCGCACGGTGAGTCGCGCTGCCCCTCTGTTGGTGCGTGCATTCGCTAACACTTTGGGTGCAGCGGTTTCTGTTGGTCCACATGACGGAGACGTCGCTGGGTTTTCAAGTCCGAGCGAGTTCGAGTGGCAAGTTCGTCGTGTCTTCTGTTGACGAGGGGTCGGCTGCGAAGCGCGCAGGGCTGAAAGCTGGTAAGGAGCGTCCATCGGACACTGAGGGGAAATTGCAGCAAAGAGTTGCCATGCTCACGCTGTCGATCGCTGGGTAGGGGACATCTGCAAGAGCTACTACAAGGACAGAACGGACGACGACGACGCCGACGAGCCGTGGAGCAGTGATACCATGAAGTACCTCGAGCACATCGCGGTGCCGAGGACAGATGTCAGGAGAGCTGTAAGCCGTCGGTGCTGTGCCATCGTCATCGGCAACAACAACAAGACGAGCCCACGACGAACCAAATTCTGCCACGAAAATAAGGTTCGCTGCATGGTGCGCTGGATGAAGTGAGGAGTGACTCAGGGCATTGATTGTTTTTTGTTAATGGATATAGCGAGATGCCAACTTTGAGAAACGTCTGCAAGCCTTCGAGGGATTCAAGCAGAAGCGAACCGTGGCTGCTAACGATGCACCAAAGCGCAAGAAGGCTAAACTAAGCGCGGATTCAGATGATGAAGAACCCGAGGAGGAAGCTGATAACCAGTCGGATGATTCCGACGAGGGTGCAAAAATGGAAGCAACCTTCCAAGAGCTGTGTGATCGCATGAACCAGACTGTTGGAACAATGGATTCATCTCTGGCAACGATCATCATTGATACCTTAGATTTCGATCCCTTGGTCAGGATGAATCTCAAGACAATGGCTTCCTCGCTATGCGAAGAAATGCGTCGTTTCGCTGCGGGAACGAATCGCAAGTCTAACAGCGAGGATCCAGATATGGTACGAACAGCACCGCTTCCGTTGAGATCATTTGGTTCTAAGACTCAATCCTTCTTCGATCTGTAGGCCAACACGGTGGCGCACCTAGAAATGCTTCACAAGAGAGTCGAAGCAACAGTTATGCAGCGTGACAAGACTGCGGAGGGATTAAAACCGGAGCAGATAACTGCAGAGCACGTGGATGCTTGCCTGAACCTTATCGAGAGTTGTAACGAAGCTGTCACGGCAAACGTTGGCTTGTTGCTCAAAGCTCCCGTGAGTGAAGCCGAACAGGAGCGTCGGCAAAAGGTGGCCCACCAAAGGCATCAAGATCAGAATGAGCAGTTCCAGGGGATTCTCGCGCAGTGCAGCAAAAATGTGGATGAGTGTAGTGCTGCTGCACAGCAAGCCGCAAAGAACACAGAAGAGATGATGGCAAGCGTTCGAGCAACAACGGAAGCCTTTTTGGGATCGGCTTCACGTGAGAACCAAAGTGCTGTGAACCGTGCGAGCGACTTAGTGAGGACAGCTAAGACTGTCGAGAAAGCGTGTAAAGAAGAACTGGCTAAAGCCGAGCACGAGTCTGAGCTTGCGAAGAAAGTATCGGAGCTGTTCAACCAAGCCCTGGCAGTCCGGTCAGACTTGGAGAAGGTAAGGAGGCTTGATAAAAAAAATCTGCAGTTAATCCAGCCTGGATGCTGTTGATTCGCTAGATGGTTGCTGCTGGGCAGTACAAACAGCGAGCGGAGGAAGCTTTGGCGCAGTATATTGTCGTGCTTACAAAAGCTCTTAGGGCGTTCTTTTTCGCGTCGTTCTTACAGCAGAAACAAGATCTGAAGGAGCTGGACGAAAAAAACGAACAGGTCAGGGAGCTCATTAGAAGACATGGATCCACTCGTCCGACACGGGAGCAATTTCTGGAGAGTGAGATTGGCGATATTCAGTCTGGCCTCAACGTGCTGCAGAGGCAGCGTATCCAGACAATGCGCGCTCAGCGGTATCTCTGGAACCCTCGCATCCTAAATGTGCTCACCCCTGACGCGAAATAATCGCTGGAGAATTGCTATCGGGATATCCTGGACATGCTGATGAAGAAGGGCGACGATCATCCCGAATGGGTGGGAATTCACAAGTCGTTTGAAGAGGTACTGCCTATTCATCGTTGTCGGTCGTAAACTCGATGCAGTCGCTCACATCCTGTCCTCCGGTTGTGTTTAGGTGGTGTTTCAAAAAGGAGGCGACGACACAGACGAAGAGCCGATCGTCTAGAGTCGAAGGCTTCGATGCATCACCACACGGACAACTGAGAGTAAGCTAAGAAGAGTCTGTGGATATCAATACAGCTTGGATGTCAAAAATACTGCAAGACACATGCAGCGTATCTTAGAATTTCCGGTGTCTTCAATTGCACTGCAGGAACAAGGTGAAGGTGAGGTTGAGACTCAGCTGGTGTTTCAACTTCAATCTCGGCTGATTCGTTCACACACGCGAGCTAGACACTTGCAGCTGTCCCTGTCAAATCTCCCTCCACTTCTGCGCCTACAGCCCACGCGAAACCCGAACAATACAGAACGACAATCGAAAAGACACTACACTCGAGCTAGTCCACAAATCCAGCTGGGCGCCAAACGGTGCATTATCGCTTATCGCCTGGAGCTGGAGCTGCTTCCTTGCTTTCTCACAGTTGGCTCCTGTCCTCGTCGTAAAGCTCCGCCTCAACGAGACGCGCGTGCGTCTCTTTCGCGTCGAGTCGTCACTCCTGTTGTCGGTCGCTCGTCGAGCAGAACGCTTACTCGTTCTCCTCAGCGCGCACGCGGGCGTTGGGGTTGGTCACGCGCACGTTGAGCTGCTCGGCGCGCTCGATGATCTCGCGGCGCTTGCGGCCCGACACGTTGTGGGCGATCTCGGCGCAGTACTTGCGGTTGTGCATGAGCAGCACCTCGAGCTCGGCCACGTTGTTGACCACGAACTTGAGGAAGCCGTTGGGCAACAGGTGGCGCGTCTTCTTGTTGGAGCCGTAGCCGACGTTCGGCATCTTGATGGCGCCCTTGAATTTCCGGCGCACGCGGCCGTCAATACCCTTCGGGCGACGCCATGACTCCGGGACGCGCTTGAAGCGGTTAGACTGGTGACGTTTGAACTTCGTCACCTTCTTCTTGACGATCTTGGGGCGGATGACGGGAGTAACCTGCACCATCTACAATACAACGCGTTAGGCCCCTGGTCTGTATCCTCCGTCCCTGGCTCCTGTTCCTGCGTGCGGCTGCCCTGCTACGTTCGCTGCGGTGCATTGCATTGCGTCGCATTGCATCGTTGCTCTGCGCCATGATGCGCATCCATTGCGATGTAACACACGCAGGGACACTAACTCGCCCCTTACCTTTGAATTGAGGAAGCCTTTGTGATTTCAGCACTACTCGGCGCTCGGGAATGCCGGAGGCCCCCAGACGAGAGCGTGCTCGCCATTCAATCGCCCCGCCAGCTTTCAGCCACTCAAACGGCCGCAAACCGGAATACAGAGATGTCATTCGCCGAAAATAAAGGGCGAATGCCGCCGTGTGATTGGGCAACCGGATCTTTCTGGCCAATTGGCGCGGCTGGGGTTCGGGCTCACTTATTGCTCGACTGTAGCCATGAAGACGCCGGGCATGCGCGTGTTGCGCGATGGCGCCGGTGCGTGCGTCTTGCAGGGCGAAATGCAGGTCGTTATCGCATTGCTGACGTCTGTGTGTGATGTGCCGACACGACTGTGCTCGCTATAGCGACTGGAGTCTCGCAGAAGCTGCTGGTCATGACGTATAATGTGCTGGCGCAGTGCTACGTGCGCTCCTCCTTCTTCCCGTACTGCAAGTCCAGCGAGCTCCGGTGGAAGAACAGGTCCAAGAACTTGGTACGCAGCGGGGGCGTTGAGTTGTGTTGCCTGTAAACGTGTTGACGCTGGTGATTTTGATGCTGATTGGGGCAGGAAGCAGTCTTCGCCTCGAGTCTCCCCGTCTCGCCCGATGTCATCTGTCTGCAGGTATTGGAGTTGTGTGGTTAATACTGCAACTGGCATCTTGGCGCTCATGGCTGCAGCTGATACTCGGCTCTGGGGCAGGAAGTTGACAACTACGCCGAATTTTGGGCTGGTGCGATGAAGAAGCTCGGATACGACGGGTAAGGGCGCGTCGGGAACAAAATATTATTGGAGGTTGTGTATTTACTTTTCTTCATTATTGTCGCCTCTGTGTGTAGTCTCTTCATGAAGAAAACGAGCACCAAGCCGGATGGCGTGGCGGTGTTTTGGAATGCGAAGAAGCTCAAGGTGAAGGAATCCACGCACGTTAGCTTGGACTTGCCCAACGGAGACGAGGCAGGTGAGCTCTAGCTCTGATGTTAGCTGCAGTGCAAAACGGTGTCGATTGATAAAGATCTGTCGTATTCCCAACAGACATCGACCACGAGCTGCTTTCGAGGTCCTCCCAGAGGGGCAGTGTCGGTGCAGTCGTTCACTTCGAGCACGTCGATACGCCGTTGGATTTCGTAGTCGCGACAACGCACTTGTTTTGGGACCCGATGCAAGAAGACGTGAAGCTTCTGCAGTCGCGCCGAATGCTGCGCGCGATCGAGGCATTCACAGCCGCACTGGACGCTTCCATCCCGATCATCTTTTCAGGCGACTTCAACTCGCTGCCAGACAGCAAAGTGTACAACTTCATCACAAAGATTAACCACTTCTCGAGCGCCTACGCACAGTACGGTCCAGACGGCGAACCCGCCTTCACGAATGTCAATGGTGACGCTAAGACGGACGACGGGAAACTTGTGCCGCGCTTCGTTGGCACACTGGACTACATCTTTTACCGCTCCCCCAGGTATGTGCTGCTTCTTGACGCTGCTATCACTCGCATCAACACTAACTTTTCTGCCTCGTCAACCCCCAGGATCCGGCCGGCTGCGCTCATGGAAATCATGTCATTCGAGGACGCTAGCAAAGAGGTCTCTCTGCCCAGTACCATCTCTCCGTCAGACCACCTCCCTCTGCTCTGCGAGTTCCACATCCAGCGGCAGTAGAGCGTTGAAGTACACATGGCTACATTCCACAAGATGTATCCATCTCCCATTTTCATCCAATGGAAACCGAATCCGAAAATATCCCGAAAATAACGGCTTTGGTACGTCATTATTATTATTCCTTCTTCAGTCTCCGCTGTTGCTACGCTCGCCATGGGGGCGTCTAGTTCGTCGCCTGCCGCGGCCACTGGCTCCGCTGGAGTGGAGCAGATTTTCGCCTCCGAGCAAGAGAAAGCGGCCTTCGAGAAGATCGTCGGAGAGACGCCCGTGCCTCGCGGAGACGCGGCGTACCACGCGGTGCTGGCGGCCGCCAAGCCGCTGTCGCAGGCGCAGGTGGAGCTGCTGACGCGCGAGTACGGAGAGACTCTAGGTACATTGCGTTGCAATACTGTTGCAATACTATTGCTACAATGAGGTGCTGACGGCGGAGCTTTTTGATTGCGATTTGGTGCATTGACAGCCCAGAACAGCCTCCGGTCAGGGAACTTCCGCGTGCTGCTGCGCTATGTGATCCACGCGCTGCCTTTTAGCTGCAAGGTGGCCAAGATGACGCAGAGTGAGCTGGCAGCGTTTGCGCCGGGTGCCGTAGAGCCTGACCTGGTGGATGGCAAGCCGCGGACTGTGGACACGCACGTGCATAGAGCTGTGAACGCATTGTTCTTGGTGCGCCAGTTTGCGATGCGGTTCGTCGAGAGGACCGACGAGTGCTCGTTGCTGGCGCACTTTAATCACCAACCGACGGTGGATTTTGCGGGTGCTTCGAGCAGCAGTGCTACTACGACAAGGCGTAGGTAGACGCTCTGCTTCGAATTGGTGGAATCCGCTACTGATGTGCGTTCGTGTTGGGTTTTCCTGTCTTCGATGAACAGATAGCTTGTCCATCCAGATGGATGAAGTTGCTGAAAAAAATGCCAACGATTCGTTCGAGCCCGACGATTCCTCGGATGATCTAGCAATTCGGTTCTTAGATGCTCTTCTTACGGCTCTCATTGAGTATCCACCGACGTACGAGCAGCTTTCCGCCCATGCTGCAATATGACTTCCTGACGCTGTAATTCGTTTGTGTTTTTGCAGCGAGAAGACTTATGACTTGCATGTGGAAGTTGTGAACACGCTGTTGGTGCTCCTGTCACCTGTGGCGTATCCGCGAGACCATTCGAAGCAAGTTGGTGACTTACGTGCCCACAATCCCTTCCTCTACATGTTGATGTCGGCCGCCCTACCTGATGGCAAGAAATCGTATTGGGCGTCTGGGGTGGTGCGTCGCTTGCTGCAGAATAGCATCGAACAACTTCAAGCCACGGGACCAAATGCCACTTCAAACACTGCAGTAGTCGCACTACGGAAAGCTCGTGATATGTCGCTCATTGCAATGTCTGGGATCTCCGATGAGGCGTACGAGCAGGAACAGTTCTCCTATTTTACTCTTGAAGGCGTCGGCTCCATTGCGGGTGAGTGCACTTGTTTGTTATCTACCGAATGCGTCTCCTTCTTACCATGTTGTGTTTTTCATATGCAACCAGCATCAATCTTTCGATTCCCGTGGAGCTTCATCCGGTATTTTACAACTCGCGAGGGCACTGCTAGCCCGATTGCCGACCGAAGCGTCCTGCTACTACTTGTACTGCTACAGAGTTGTCGAGATAGTGATTCACCGGTGACCAGCAACCCATTCCGAGGAGCGCTGTGTGGGGTTTCTGATGGAGCCGACGCAGATGGTCAGAGCATGGAAAGTGAGGGCCCTCGAGCTCACTTCATGCGACAGGGCGACGCAACCTCGAGCTCCAGTGCGGAGAAGTTGGAGCTAATGTACTCGGACTTGTTTGAAGTCGTTGGCCGCCACGCCCCATACGAAGCGAGCCATCTCATGCTGTACACGCTGCTGTATTCCAACCCAATGATGCTAGATGCTGCTGTGGGCAACGCCGATATGGAGCGGGTTTTGCTACCTCTGCTGGAAACGTTGTACCACGCGCGGTCTGTGGAGCCTAGTCGGCTGTACATGCTGGTGATTGTGCTGCTCACGTTCACACAGGACCCAGAGTTCGTTCGCACTGCGCACACTCAGCTGGTGGTGACCAATGTATCGTGGTATCAGGAGCACTACATGCTGGACGTTTCCCTGGGCAGTCTTATGACGATCATCTTCACACGGCTCATTTTCCGCAACATCACCCACTTCCAGGACAGCTTCATCCACCTGAATGCGTTCGCAGCTCTGTCCAACCTTGCGCGCTCAGCCGAAAACCTGCACATGTACGCTGCGCAAGGTATCGTGGGGCTCATTGATATGCTCGCCAAGAATGAAGCGAAGCTAGTGACGCAGATGAAGCGATTGAAGAGCTCAGACGAGAAGGAGAATGAGGTGCTGGCCCAGAAGCGCTCGGCGTACGTGGAGTTCATCCGCTTGCTACTGGGTGTGGTGTCGTCCTGCTTGAAGGCGAAGCTGTTGCCGCGCAACCCACAACTTATTTATTCACTGCTGCATCGCGCGGATACATTTGCGGCATTGCAACAACACTCCGAGTTCGCCGCGCAGGTGAATAACGGCCCCGTGTGGAGCACGCTGGCACGATTTCAGGCAGTTGTCGAGGCGAAGACCTCGCCCGACGACGTACTCGACGCTGACACGGTGCTGGAGATTATCCGCAACGAATGTGTTGGCCTGCTGGCAGCTTCCAGTGCTGGTTCTAGGACGGGAGGGGCGTCAAGAGCGAAAGCGTCCGTGGACGACGACGACGCGAGCTATCGGTACGAAGAGGAGGCCGACCCGGAGCAGTTCTTCGTGCCGTACATCTGGAAGCTCATCCAAGAGCAGACTCCCGACTTTTGCTGGAAGGTGGACAAGATCACGCTGTTCGTGCCCAGCGGCATCACGGCGCCTACGAGTGTGGCCACCGGTTAAGAGGGTGAATGAGGCAAGTGACCAACCAACACGATAGACGTACGTTAAGCATACGCTCTTGTTATTCACTGTTGTTGTTGGCTGAGGTAGGTAGGGAATCTGTGGCAGGCTAAGAGCCATGTCACTTGCGCACGGCCGCGATCTTGCGCTCGGCGAAGCTGGGCAGCACGAAGGCGGCCTCGTGGATCTTGGCGCTGTAGTAGCGCAGCGTCTCGTTCATCTTGGCGTCGGGCGCGCGCTTGGGCTTGGCCAGCACGCCCTCGCTCTGGTCGAGCGAGCACATGATGAAGCCGATCTGGCCCGACGGGTACGTCGGGATGGTCGTGTACGAGTAGTTGACCGTGGGGAAGAGGCTCTGGCAGCGCTGCATGACGTCCACGATGAGGTCCAAGTGCAGCCACAGGCACTCGCCCTGCGTGCAGATGATGCCGTCGGGCGACAGCGAGTTCTTCATGTTCTCGTAGAACTCGGCGCGGTACAGGACCTCGGCGGGTCCGACCGGGTCGGACGAATCCACGATGACCACGTCGAACTTGTCGGACGTGTTCTCGCGCAGGTACACGGCGGCGTCGGCGTGCAGCAGCGTGACGCGCGGGTCGTCGAAGGCCGTGGCCACCGTGTCCTTGAAGAACTTCTTGGACACGTCGCACACCATGGCGTCGATCTCGCACATGACCACCTGCTCCACGCACTCGTGCTTGGTCACCTCGCGGAGGACGCCGCCGTCGCCGCCGCCCACGATGAGCACGCGCTTGGGCTGCTTGTGCGCGAACATGGGCAGGTGCGTGATCATCTCCTGGTACGCGAACTCGTCGCGCTCCGTGAGCTGGATCACGCCGTCCAGCACCAGCACGTTGCCGTACGTGGCCGACTTGAACACGAGCACGTCCTGGAAGTCCGACTTGCCCTGGAACAGCACCTCCTCCATCTGGAGCGAGAACTTCTGGCCGGGCCACATGGCCTCCGTCTCGCTGAACCACTGCTTCTCGGTCGACATGGCTGAGGCGTGCAGGAAGAGCTTTCTGCTGGCGGGGGCGAACGCGGTGGCGACTCGGCGGAGCAGGGAAATCTTACTTGTGCTGTGCTACAGCAGCCACCAGTTAGTCAGTCGCCTGATTTGATTGACTAACGACGGGGATGGGCAGCGTTGAACTGGGAGCCACTCATCGGCGGTAAATGTCCAGGTCACCCCTCCCGTCGACTGTTAACCGACACGCGACGGCACGTCGCCCCGCCCATGAGAATTTGCGTGTTGCTAAACCAACTTCGTGTCACACACAACTTGTACATCAATAACTGAGTGCCACACGACTCGAACATAACATTTGCCATTTCCCGAGCCTACCATGCCGCGCTACTATTGCGACTATTGCGACACCTACCTCACGCATGACTCGGTGCGTAGCGCCCCCCTCAGCGCGTGTACAACCCCGCCTACCGCTGCATCTAACACTATGTCGTCTGCTCTCCCTGTCCGTATGCGATTCTCCGCAGCAAGCCGGCCGCAAGCAGCACAACCGCGGCTGGAAGCACCGCGAGAACGTCAAGCTCTACTACGAGCAGTTCCTGGCCGGCCAGGGCGTCATCATGAACCGTACGAAGCCTCTGCAACGCCCCTTAGTCGTCTATTGCTGCAGTCTCTAACCTCTTCCGCTGTCTTGTGTTAGCTGGCGAGTGGCTGCGAGGCCCAGCACCGGCTGGTTCGCTGCCTCCGCGACCCAGTGGACCACCCAACGGGATGCCGGGTGGATACCCGCCCCGTGGCGGTCCACCGCGGGGTATGATGCCTCCTCCAGGCATGCGACCGCCCATGCTTCGAGGTAAGATGCTGCTGCTGGTAACCTGGATAATACCGGTTAAGTCGTGACGTGACTAACACTGTCCGTGCCTGCATAGGACCGCCGCGTGGACCTCCGCTGATGGGCATGGGAATGGGTATGGGCATGGGTATGGGCGCAGGTATGAGAGGGCCGCCTGGACCGGGAGGTATGGGCGGACCCCCGCCACGATCGATTTATGGACCGCAGTAGACCCCCCACTAGCCCGTCGAGATAGCTCAGAAGAGATGGCAATGTCGACCGGAATGCGCACGACAGCCACGTTGTGGAGTTCGGATTTCGTGGGCCGACTGCGCGTAGCGATCAAGTTGTGGGAGCTCAGCTATGCTGCTGGATGCAAACGCTTGTCTTGCGGCTTCGCGGGTCGTGCCAAGGTGTTGGAGCGGAGCAGCCGACGAATAAACGCAAATATGAACTCCAGGGATGAGGGGATTGAGATGTATAGGTGCGTACTTCCTCTTTAGTGTTGAGTCCTACTGCAGCAAAAGATAAACGTTTAGTCAAGGGGGCCGTCTGCCGATTCAGGTCCAGCAGCTTCACTTGTTAGCGAGTCTCGCTCTGGGGGGTCGGTTCATGTTGTGGTTGTGCTCGTACTGGTGGAATCCTTCTTGATAAACATGTTGTAGACAACGGCCAAAATCCCGAGCAGTAGAATGAGACAGATCATGTCCATCATGCACTTGTCTGCGCCGCGACCGACTTTCTCCAGGGTCTTTTTCATCTTCCTGTTGACGTTTTCCACTGCAGAGCAAGTGAGGTCAGTGTGACTAAACAATAACCAAACAGCGTGTTCGAGCGATATGAACATCTATCTCACCGTGAGCTTGTGTGGTGTCGATGCGCTCGCTCAGGCCATCGATCATAATAGCTTGCTGCTGGAGCTCTTCGTTCAACATTCGAGCCTGCTGACCTAACTCTTGAACGCCCGTTCCAATCTGCTCGATCATGTTGTCCTACAAACAGTCAACGCAACGAACAAAAAGTTAGCGCGATGGGAGACAATCGGGCTAGCTGGCAGAGATACTTACGAAGTGCTGGTCGTTTCTTTGGATATCTGCCAGCATAGCACGCTGATCGTCGGTGACCACTTCCCGTTCAGTCGGACCATCACCGCTGCCTCCTCCACCACCGATACCGCCGCCCAAACCTCCGAAAACCGGACCTCCAAATGCACCCGGCCTCGTTCGTGCTGTGAATGCGCCATTCTCAAACGAACCGATCGGCGCTGCTACACCGCCAGTATCGAACGTCGTCCGGCCTGCAGGAGAGCGATAATTTGCGGCTGCAAGCTCTTTGATGCGCTCACATTCGGCCCAGTACTGCGTAACGATCTCCTTTCGCATTGCTAGCTCTTCCGGCGGGAATTTGCTCTGCAACCAGACAAGAGAACAACGTTTAGACGGTCGCTGTTGTAGATGAACCGCTCATAGATGCATCTATCTATCTAACGAAAGGTACCTTCTTCTTTTTCATCTCGAGGTCGTAGCTGGTCGTTAGGTCCTTGATATCGACACCGACGAGACGGATCTCCTCTCTGATCTCCTGTTGCCGTCGGATGGCTTCGCGAGGGTGCTTGCCCCTCTTCGTCGCCACCACATCATTATCTTGCAAGGTCTGCAGCAGGTTCTTCATCAGTGGCGACTCCAATCGTTGAAACTGCAGTTTGTGACAACGTACCATCTTCAGGTGGTGCAGCCTCTCGCCAATCTTGGTCTTGAGCTCGTGGAACATGTCGCCTTTCTTGTCCTTCTTCTTGCCCTTACCGTCGTCCCCGCCCATCTCCTGGTTGAGCCTGGACAGCTTGTCCAACAGCCCATCGAGCTCGCGGTTCATGGCGACAGCAACACTCTAACGCGAAAACTGTAGCCACTTTGTCAGTCCCACTTCAACATGAACAGCCAATCAGCAGCAGCTGTAGCCATCTCTCTCACCTGCCAGTGCACTGCAATTGACAGTGAGCTCCAGAGCCTCAGCCACACTCGATCAGCCAGTCGCCACGCTTTGCTCCCAGTTGCCCACACACGCCAAGCTGCTCTCTGTTGCACCTTCCAGCGAGTAAATCGAGCAGCAGCGCCACGTCGGACCCCATGTCGTAACCGCTCCAAACGCCTGCTCCTTCTAAGTACGATTCGGCGTTGTGATTAGCATGGGCACAACTGTTGGTGGTCAGTCAAGTCAGCACAGTGCAAATGGAGACCGACGCTGCTACTGCGGACAAGTCGCAGGTGTTCGCCCACCGCTTGGTGGAGTTCGCAGACTATGACAAGTGCGTCAAGTTCTTCACGGAGCGAGGCGTCGCCTTCAATCGCTCCAATGACATGGGTTGGAGTATCCTCATGAGCGTCTGCGCCTGTGGTGCGTGCACTGCAGTCACTAGTCGTAGTCATTCGATGCGCAGTATTTCGTGGTTAACAGCGTCTTGCAATTAACTTCAGGCCGTGACGACCTCGTGGGCTTCGTGGCTGACCGAACGACCGCAGTGGACTGCGCCACCAACACCAACCGGACCACTGTGCTGCACCTGACTGCCATGTCCAAGAACGTAAGCCAAGTGTGGTCAATAGATCATTGTTTTTGTGGTCGGTGCAATGATGCTTACGTGCCGACTGTTTGTCCAGACTCAAGTGATGCAGGAGCTGGTTGCTACCGCTGAGCGGAAGCTGAAACTGCGGAAAATCGTCGAGCAGGCGAATGCTCACGGAGACACAGGTACGTACATGTACGAGGTGTTGGGTCGTCTTGAGCAGGAGAGTTGACAAGGGACAAATGCTGGATGTTGTCGATTGCAGCTCTCATGATGGCGTGCGTGGCGAAGAATGTGACGGCGGTGCAGCTGCTGCTCGAGCTTGGTGCCAGCATGAGCGCAGTCAACGCGAGCGGCCTGAACGCCCTTATGTGCGCTGCTCGCGTTGGCGCAGACCCGCGTCCTGGAGCGCCCAGTGTGGACGAGATGATGGAGCGAAGTGCTGCTATTGTGGAGGTTCTACTTGCGCATGGAGCTGATGTCAACGCGATTGAGAAGGCTGGAGGCAACACAGCGCTGCACCTGGCAGTGCTGAGCGAAAATCTGGCTGCAGTTCAGGCGTTGATTTCAAACGCACCAGACCTCGACATTACTGTGCGGAATGAAGCCGAGAATACGGCTCTGGATGTAAGCAAACGGATCTCAGGCGTGGCGTCGGCGCAGATGGAAGACTTGTTGAGCTTGAAGTGGTCTCAGTACGAGAAAGTTGCTGCGCAAGCGAGTGCTCAGGTGGAGCGCGAGTTGATAGATTTGGTGTTGAAGGAAGATGAAGGCGCAGCTGACCGCAAGAAGCCTGTTGCAGCCAAAAGTGGGAAAAGGAAGACCAAGAAGATGAAAAACAAAGTGGACGCGTCGAAAAGCGTGTCTAAGGGATCTCAATCTGGGAGTTCTGAAACAAATGAACCGTCTGAATCCAACCGCGAACATGTGAACGTTGGAGCTCGTTCTGCAAACGAAGCTGCAGAGCAGGCGCCTGGAGTTATATCTGAAATTCATGAAGAGGACGAGGGAAACTGGCAAAGTGTTCTCCCCAAGAAAAGTCGTAAGTGTGCAGTGTACTGGTGATTTTTATGCTAGATGTGCGTACTAAGAATTATTCACTAGGTCGCAAGGAGTTGCCCGATGAAAAAACTTTGCGGGGCATTAACAGGACGCAGCACAAGCCATCTGCTAACAAGACGGTCAAGAAGAACCCACGTACACCTACCAGGCGGGATGCTGCCCCTCGACAAACTACACAGAAAGTTTTAGCTCCTTCAACCGAACACAAAGCGCCGTGGGCAATCCAAACTACCTCCGGTCCAAAGCCTTCCGAATCTGTGTCGCCGCGAAGCCAAGTAACATCCGATGAAGATGAGGTCGTCTCATCTAGCATCTCGTATGAGCTTTTGAACGAGAGCTTCCGGCGAACTTTTCCCGTTGCAGCTGAGCTGGAGATTGAAGTGGAGAAGTTTCTTATCGCATCATCGGTAAGCGACCGCGAGCTTGAGCCTAACGACAGCTTGAGCATCTCTCAAGTTGAAGCACTGCAGGAGGCCCACTGGCAGGCGTATCATTATCTCAATGAGAAAAAGGTGAGAGGCTGTGTGTTTACCATAGATGAATGTGCATTTGATTTAATTTGTTTCACTGCTTTTTACAGATCGAGCTGACGCGGGTGCTCGAAGCCCAGCGTGTGGAAGCCCAGTTCGCCTTGCACCACGAGCTCATGCAGATGAAGTGATAGAACTGCACATGCTCCGAAGTGGTACGCTCAGCCTAGCTCCAATGTTTTGCTGAACTCCGCCTCTGTAAATGAAAGCATTTTGGCGGCCTGCATGTCAATGACGAAGTCTCAAGTAAGATTCACCGCTGTGGAATAGTATCGCAATTGTAGTACCTCCATGTGAATTCGCTGGCGTTTAAGTAAGTCAATCAGCTTCATCTGTTTCTTGAAAGCGGCCAGTAGTTCGCCCTACACGCACAGCCCAATGATCAGTCCAACATGACGTGGAAAATGACAAGTATCGGGGAACGGCATGGGTTGACCTTTTGTTTATCGAGCTTTTTGTTGTCGCGAACAACCTGGTCATACTCGGCTTTGGTGACCATCTGCTCGCCATGGTTTTTCTTCTCGTCCTGCAGCTGCGCCTTCACTTTTTCAATCTCTTCTAGCGCGCGATTGAGTCGAATCTACACGACAAACACGCAGCATCAGCTACGAAGCAGATATTTGTCTCAGTGGGCAACGCAGTTTACGTCTTTCGAGCGACTTTGCTGCGAAGCGAGCTTCTCAGCGCGTTGAGTCTCTTCAACTCGCGCTTGAGCTGCTGCGAGCTGTCCTTCCAATATCCGCTGCTTAGCCTCCTGTGCAACACTACAACAATGTCAGAACAAGTTTTTTAAAGCCCGGTGCTTCACGCAACGTACGAGAGCTCACGCTGCTTTTCAAGAAGCAGCTGAGTCTGCTGCGTCTTTTTGGTTAGTGCCAGATTCTCTGCTTTAACGTTTTCCATCTCCGACTTCAAGGCATTTTGTGCTGCTTGCTAGAATTCACAGCACACAAAAATCAAAGTCAGAGACTGAGAGCAGAACAACAACGCAACAGGTAAAGAAAGCCTCCGAACCAATTGCTCCGTTTGGGCCACAGCTGCATCTGCTTCGTCCTGCAACACTCGCAGACGCGCTTTTTGATACCGAACGGTGGCCTCGAGGCCCAGACCTTCCGGATCGTTGCTTCGAATCGGATCTGCATTGTCGGGACTGTCACCAGCAGCTCCGATTTTCTTTTTGCTGCGAGGCGCATCTTGAGGAGAAGTCTCACTTCCTGTTTGCTTCTTCTGACGCTGAGAGCGTCTAGCTGAATTATTTCTCGAACCCGTTGCAATCTTCTCGTTGCTCTCACTTTTGGAGAGGTGACGACGTGCCTCTTTCACGTCCTGAGAGCCCAAGGAATCGATCGACGCACTCAATTGAATCTCCAGACCCGACTTGGAGTCACTTTGCTGATCATCATGAAGTAGCGATTTCGACTTCCTTGTGGGCGACTCCGCAGATCGAGTCCCGCGTAGCGACGTCGTGGACGATGAAGACGAAGGTCTGCTGGCAGCTGCCAAGTGATGCTGTCGACGCTGTTCAATGGCTTCCACCTGCTGGTTCAGCTCCTGATTCTGTCGCTGCAGAGCTTCCTGTCGAGCTGCAAGACTTTCGTTCATCGTCGAGTGCTCTCGCGACTCGTCGCACTAACCGGTTAAGAACCGTCACCTCTTGTGTCAAGGCAAATTAATTTGAAGATGATCACAAAGTAGCCATGTGTAAGTTAGAAATGACGTCCCTACATGCTCTCGTTTCTATCTGCCATTTCTAAAATGCACCGCAACAGCACCTTCCGGCCGCTGCGTCGGCTGCTCGCCGCGCCTCAGCGTCGGATCCACAGCCGGAAGACTGTGGTGGAGGCGGTGCACGAAACTCGCGAGCGTCTGAGTCGCGCGTGCGGCGCTTCGGCGGCCTCCACCGTCCAAGAATCGGCTCGGATCGACGCCAAAGCGCTCGTGGCCAACGCTTTGCGCTTGGCGTCCAGCAGCGACGTCTTTTTCCACGGAGAGCGGCAGGTGACGGACGGGAATCCCCCTCTTTGCTGGAGCCTTACCTCACCCCCTCTACTGTGTGTGTCTGTGTAGTTGGCAGAGCACGAGGCGACTCAATTGAGTGCTAGTCTGGAGCGACGTGTTAGGGGCGAACCACTCGCTTACGTGCTGGGGAGGAGGGAGTTTTGGTCCTTGGAGTTCGAAGTGACCAGTGACACCCTCATCCCTCGCAGTGACAGTGAAGTCCTGATTGAGACCTTGACGGTGGGTGGGTATGAGCTCTGTGGGGTCGGTCATTGACTGTCAAAAAGCTCAGCGTTGTGTTGGATTAATTTGTGCTGT
The DNA here is from genome assembly GCA_009729435.1 of Phytophthora fragariae. Classification (NCBI taxonomy): domain Eukaryota; phylum Oomycota; class Peronosporomycetes; order Peronosporales; family Peronosporaceae; genus Phytophthora; species Phytophthora fragariae. Next base: position 165,843 of record QQOI01000086.1, on the reverse strand, counting down.
ACCAGGAGCAATTCCACCCGCAGACGCCGTTGCAGATCCTGGACATCGGGACGGGCTCGGGGTGCCTGCTACTGTCAGCGTTGTCCGAGTTCCCTGCTGCCACTGGAGTGGGCATCGACATTTCCCCCGCTGCTCTTGCTGTCGCGAAACGAAATGCTCAATCGAACCATCTGGATGGGCGAGCGGGGTTTCTGCTTCGAGACTTGCAGACGCTGCCAGAGCTTAGAGGAGACGCCGCAGGTGACGAACTATTCTACCAACGCTTTGACGTGATTCTGTGCAACCCGCCGTACATTCCAAGTCGGGAACTACCTCTTGTCGGAGCTGATGTGCTCGAGTATGAACCCCACCTCGCGTTGTTTTCGGACGGAGAACCTGCAGCTGGAGACACCGGGGAAGATCCTGAGGGGTTGCGCATGTACCGCCTTCTGCACGAGAGCATTGGCAACCTCTTCAAAGACGGCAATGTGCTCACAAATCCACCTCCCAACAAGAGCGAGTTGAGGCACGATACACCAAGAAACTGCTTGCTAATGGAGATTGGATCAGAGAACCAGGCGCGAGCAGTGCAGGACTTGTTCTCCGATTCGTTAGTGGAAGGAAAACAACTGAACGGGGCTCAATGTGGATCACGACTGCATTTCGAGCGCTTCTTGTTCGATGCAAGAGGGAAATATCGAGGTCTGCTGTTTCTTGAGCAATAACTTCCTGCTGTACTAACCTCGGTGTCACCTGCACAATGAATTTCATTGAGCTATGGACCGATAAGTCCTTCAACATTTGACTTGAATAAATACGAACGCCGTCAAGCTTCTAAAAGTTTTCACTGTGGAACGCGAATTCCACATTCGGTGTGCTCTGGTTCAAGAGGGCGCATTGCTCGTCGATGATGTTGCCCAGTGGTTTGGGACCGCAGAAGAACACGCCAATTTCCTCGCGCTCTCCATCGTCATCCCCGAGTGGCTCCAGTCGACGATGATTTTGCGCCACCCGCGTAAGCTCCGCGTTCCAGTCCGGACGACCAAAGTGCGTCCGCTGCTTCGTGTGCAAGCCGGAGATAATGTCGTGGCCCTCGGTGTCGTGGATGAAATTCTGCAACGCTTGCAAGGGAGCGATCACCGCTTCGCTCTTGACGGACGAGAAAAAGTTGTGGATCTCGAGGCGATTCTCGGTGTCCATTTCGCTCAGCTGGTTCATGGTGTTGGTGAACCACGTGAGCGCCTGCTGCTCGCGAGTGACCCAGTAGAAGTAGATCTTGCGCAGCTGGAAGCTCGGAGGGAAGCGGACATGGCCGCACTGAGGGCATCGGTAGCTTTCCCACTGGTGCATGATGCTTCTGAGGATGGACGCGAACGGGGTCACGCCGATACCCGCGCCAACCAGAACGACTTCGCGGTAGCGCGAGTAGTCTTGTGCCGGCGCACCAATTGGGCCATCAAGGAAGATAGTCGGGTATGGAGACGTCACCGGGCTGCATTGGTCCTCAACTCGCGAGGCCGCGTGTTGCTTGTGTAGTTGCTGCAGATTGTTGTACAGCGCCCGAGTCCAGTCACCAGATTTCTGGATATGGAGACTGATGAATTTGTCTTCGGGCGCCGACGAAATCGTGAAGGGATGCCACTCGAACTTGGAAATCGCCGGCACATTGACGAAGACGTACATGCCAGGCAGGAATCGCTGCCGCTTACGGAACGATTTGGGTTTCCTCATGAAGATGGCCACCGCCTCCTTCGAGAGCTGCACGTGGGCGATCTTGGTTTGTCCTCCGAACACTTGAGTCATCCGATACCGCTTCTCGATCAGGTAAATGAGGATCGGAGGCAGCACCCAGTAGTGCGCTTGCGGAGCAGCCACCCAGCGAGCGAAGCCGTGGAACGCCATCAAGACGAGAAACGGGATGAACAGCATGTGCGAGACCCAGAAGAGGTTAAATTTGCCACGACGAATTTTCTCGAGGCACAACGGAGCAGCGACGGCGGCGCAAAGGAGCATCGCTACCCCCGTCCAGATGGGGACTCGGAGCGCGAAGAGAAGCAGATTCTCGTCGCGTACGAACGCGAGGTGGTGATACCGAGACTGCTCCCACACTGCAAGAGGCACTGTGCGGACGTAAATCACGATGGCCAACCACGCCGCCGCGTGCCCGAGAGAGGCGACCAGCAACACAACACCACAGATCTTGTGAAACTCGATGTGGTGGTCGATCGGCAGATGGTTGACGACGACCGGGAGTGTGCGAAGACCCGTCACCGACACATGGGCAGCAGCACAAACATCGTGTTCACGAGGCAGATCTCGGCGAAGCCCTTGGCGATCCGCGGACAGTTTCCGACCGCAGGGTCGAAGGCGAATCGCGAGGCCTTGGCCATGAACACTGCGACCATGAGCAGGGAGTACAGTGTAAGCCAGAAAATCTCGGCATTGTACCTGCGGCAGAACTTCTTGATGCGGTGCCAGCGTCCGCCCCGATCGTGTTTGTGCATGACCTCCTTCTGGCACTGCGTCTGCGCCATCACACTCAGTCGTCCGAGCGCCTCCTTGCTCTTGTCGTCGTCAGCTTCAGCAACGACAGCTCCGAAGGCACTTTTGAACTCGCTGTAGGTCATCGTATCGTGCTGCCGGCATCGATCGAAGACTTTGTCTACAACCGCGTCGTAGTCGAAGGCCCCGAGAAACTCGACACCGTTGGCGGCAAAAGTGGCCTCGATGAAAGCTCTCACGCCCTCTTTCGATAGCACGCCCCGGTGCTCCACGTCAAACATTTCAAAACCGCGTCAACTATCAAGGCCACAGATTCCCGAAGCAACGGGATACAAGTCATCGGCGACTCTGGTGGTGTTGACGTATTGAACATTTGATTGAAAAACGATAGCTGACCTTGTGCTCGTGGATTGGCACAGTCTCCTGAGCTGACGGTACTCAGCACCTTGCGGAGTCCACCTGACGTCGACGCTTTCCACAGCTGGTCCTTCAATTCATAGAGCTCTGAGGCGCTCATTAGCCGACTGGGTCGCGAGATATTTGATGTGGACGTCATGGACGGATGAAAACTCATGTTCAAGACTGATCCACTCGGCAAAAAGCTCGAGTGACTGCCGTTCATTCCGCCCACACGGGAAGTCGCGAGTCCGGAGTTCTCCAGCGCAGTTTTTGTCTGACAGCCTGCAGATCCACCGAGAATGGCTACAAGAGAGCTATTTCTCGGTCTCGTCACGTGGAGTGGTGAGGAACGAATGGCCGAGCCAAGTCTCTTGGACATTGGTAGAGTGGGGGATGACTTGTGCAGAGCCTTCTTCTCGGTCTCAAAGGCGTAGTGATGGATCTGTGTGCACTCCACAGGTGTGTTGCTCTCCAGAATAGCGTAGTCGCCTTGCATTGGGGGCGTTGGTGTGCTGTTGTTACTTGCACAGCATGTGGGTCTACCGAGTGGCGAGGGCAGCATCTCCGAGCTTCTCGACGTATATGCCACCATAGTCACCGCTCGCAGACACCGAAGGCCCAGTGTCCTCGCGCAAGTCGTCAAAACAAAGAGTGTGAACTGTGGCCAGCACTCGATCTTCAGCAACGCCAACTGATCGGTGCTGCATGATCAAGTATGTTGATGTATGCGCGGTCTCAGCTCTACATCGTGCATCACTTGTCCATCAGCTCACCAAGATAGTCGCATTGTCTGCACGTACCGCGCCCTGTTGTATGCATCCTTCCTCTACTGAAGCCCAGGGGCGTTGGAAGTTCGAAGACAGCAACATGTACCGGTACCGAAGTACATGTACTTCTGCGAATGGCAAAACTTGAGGTTTCTCTAACATTGTTCGCGTTGGGCTCCCTGCAAATATCCACTTGAAGTCACGGTCGACCACTTGCACAAGTCTCACACATATACCTTCCCATTACCAACATGCAGCATCGTGCGAAGAGGCTGGGTTTTACATGTATAGATACTCTATACAGCACTTCAAAGTAAGTAAGTAAGTACTATTATTATTAAGGGTTATCCGCTCTGCCAGGGTTATGGGACAGTTGAAGGGGGGCCCAAAAGGTAGACTTCCTGTGCAACAAAATAAGCCGTGTCGGCATAGTTGTGAAGAAGAAGGAAAATGTAGTTTGTCAGTGCTGTCGGCTTCGCTTAATAGCAATCTAGGACTGAGAAATGGATCGTTGAAAAAGTGCTTTAAAACCTGCCAGGATTGTGGGACAGTCTTAGAAGTTGATCTCATACTCGACTTTTGTATGGAAGTCACCATATGTATCGACCTTCAACTCCAGATCCGGTCGGCTCTCAGAAGCGCTGTCGGAAGTGTTGGCAGCAGCGCGAACGCCGTGATGGCGCGCTCGAGCTTGTCCTCCTGCGTCCTGGCGTCGGCGGGTACGGGAGCGACGCCCCTGGCCAGTCTGGACAGCGCCTTGCTGCGGTAGTAGGCCTGTCGGTTCTCGAGGATCTCCGTGAGCTGGTTGTGCAGGTCCTCGAAGTCCGAGTAGCTGCGACGGATGATGTACGTCTGCAGGGGCGCGTCGTGGTCCACCACGTCAATGTGGTACATGACAGAGGTCGGAATAAAATATTGCAATTCAATAAATTATTGGGTTTTCCAATATAAATATGTATTATTGAGAAGTCCCGATTCCAATACAATATAATATTGACCCAATTATTGGCAATAAATATGAAAAAAGAGATCGAAATGATTGTTAGACGGAAATTGCAGGACATCTACAGGACATTGAAAACGTGATCTTTTGAGCCAATCACAGCAAGAAATGAACATGAATTTGAGCCAATCACTTAGTTGTGCTTTTGTGCCCTGCGGTGCAGCGCCACTATGGCAATCCAAGAGAGCTGACCACGACGCCGCTTCCGATTGTTTGTTGTATGCTGGGGAACAGCAACGCTATTTTCACACGCAGCAAAAGTCTTCACAGCATCTTCAACGCTCTGATGAGCACGCCACGACCCGGTACGTTTCGCTTCATCTTCAACCATGCGCATCAGATAGCGAGCGTCGCTGAGTCGCTTCTGCAGGTTTCTCGTTGGCATGTCACGCCCATCGAGCATCCGTAATGGAGGCGTCTTCTTGCTGGCATTACCACATTGCCATAAGACCCACAGCATTGCTACAGAGCAATCAGGAAGCTCGAAATCCGAGGGGACTCGCCGAAATCTGCCTCCCCAAAAATATGACGGGGTCGCGGGAGTGTCGTCCGTGGGTTGGTGACTGGTGGCTTGCAGAGGATCCGCATTCAACTTCTCTACCAATCTGGTTACGCCTGCAGAGTCTAGGCACTGCTTGAGCGCGCTGTCAAGTCCGTCGAACGTCACTACGCCTGCACCAATTGCTCGCTGCTCGAGTTCTCCCATAATATCTTTCACAGTAGCAGATCTTGCTGCATTAACGTGCTCGACAGTTTTCAGAGCCACTACCAGCAGAGATTTAATCTCCCGTAAAATAGCTACATGCGGCGGTACTCCTGTGGCTTGTAGACAGTTGCTGGTGTCGTCGACACCACATATTTTTGCTGACAGCTCAGTCAATAGGGTAGGATGCTGGAATAATGGTGGCTCCAGCAACGGGTGTTTTACAGTAAGCTGTGATCGTAGATATGGTGCATGATAGACGAGTGACGCTAAGCAAAATTCACCGACGTATGCTAAGTGCGATGGCAGGCCCGGAAACACGCACTCAATTGCCTTCTCGACGAGATCGTCACGTTCACCAAAATGCGGAGGTAGAACTGCAAATTCATGGCTTCCTGGTGGGAGACCTGACACAGTTCTTCCGACATGCATGTCGCTAGCTGATTCGTAGCGTACGTATGTATTTTGGACTGCTCCTAACGACCATCCTGCTCGCAGATGAACTGCAGTAGATGACGAGCATGCTGTCGAGCCTGATGCGCAGTACGTTGCGGCTCCTTTTCGCATAGAATGCGTGTCGAGGTCATCGCGATTGACACCACGCCGGCGTAATTCATCAGCTGCATCACCCGTTTCAAGCAATCGCTGTAAACACTTGCGGAATCGTTCATATTGGTTGCTTCCAGGAAACAAAATATCACTGCCATCAAACGACGATGTTGCCCAAAACATAGCGATGGCAAGAACCGGGCATATCCAGGGGTTGAACGGATTCGCATATATGTGTCTAGGGTCACGGGGTCTGTTACCTTCTTGGTCATTTTTCTGATGAGCAAAATAAATGCAAAGAGCATCTCCATTCCACTCCATGTGTCCGTGGTGAATACCAAACGCATTGGCCGACCGGCACATTAAATTCCAGGCAACAATCATGTATGTCCGCGCGAAAGCCATGTCTTTTGATGGGTGCTTTAAAAGCCGCCCACACAAACAAACATACAGATCAAACGATAACGGGTCCTTGCCTGTCTTCGCCCGGACTTCTCCTCGTGCTGCTGCAGTTGCTCTCTCTCGCTTCAGGCCCTTGAAGTAGTTTTGTAAATCTTTCTCCATTGCTGGCGGTATTTCACGCCCGTAATCTCGATACAAATTTAAAAAAACCGCCCTGTGCGTGTTCAGCGCGGAGTAGCTGATCCTGCTGCCATCCGACTTTTCCAGAGTCAGCAACCAAGCACCAAATACATCCATATGCATAGCGTCAAACCGAAGAGGGGGTCTAGTTACGTTGCGATCGAGCAGGGGTTTTATGCGCTTTCGGAGCTGCTTAAAAGAGAGACCCGATACATCGCCAAGACGCTGAGCAAACGCCGGAGAAACCAGATGCGGCTTGTAGAGGATAATCCACGTAATGAAGCGGCCGTAAGAATTCTCGTACATGGCTCGAGAACGCGTGCTCACCGTATTGCGCTGTATCTCGGTCACCTTTCTTGCTAGGTCATCCCAGTCGACGTTCGCCATCGTTTTGCTTTAAGGGGGGGGGACGTATGGAGTTTTGTATGCGGGATTCACAGGACACGTGTCCAGCAAAATTGGTGGAAACCGCTATTTGCCATGTCACTATAGTGAATCCATGTTTATTTACTGATTACACCGCTTTCCATTTGGAAAATACAGGACACTCTGTCCTGCAACAAACAAATTAATGGGTATACTGTCCAGTAAATTCTGGAGAATCGATCTGGATGTTATATATGCAAAGACAACGACTACTATGCAGCATTTTGTTGACTGGGTTGGATGTCCTCGTCCAACCGTGGCAGCCTGCGGCTGATATACCACAAGGTGATATCCTTGGAGAATTTATCCCGGTCATACTGAAACTAATATAGTACAGTAGTCTGCCTCGATAAAGAAGTCTGCACAACCGATAACCTGTGTAACCTCATACGACTGAAACTGAGACCATTATTAATTTTTGACTTTATTTTTCTAATAAACTTGCGAAATGTATGCACAGCCTGACTTCTTTATCGAGGCATATTACTGTATTGTCTAACCAAAAGGAGTTATCACCTAGCGATTTTTTCTCTTGGACTAGCAAGCTCGTGATCAAGAGTTCTAGTGTCTGGCCTTCTAGACGCTAAGCATTTTGGTAGCACAAGCCCTCAATAGAGCAAGCACCAAATTGCGTGTACCATTTTGGTAAGGCAATTGTGCGGGTCGCTTGGAGTTTTAGGCAATGTGCGGGTCACTTGGAATTTGTATGGGTCGGCGGTACCAATAATATAAAAAAATTGCGGCAATATTTATTATTGTTTCGCTTCATATTGAAATCTTTATTATTGGATCGTGCTCCGAACAATCCAATTTTTTATTGTATTGGCGGACCTCTGGTACATGACCTTCTTCTCGCGGCCCCGCATGGAGAAGCCCGAGAGTACGAGGTCCGTGCAGCCACCCGACGACGACGCCGTGGACCGGGACGCCGTGGACTGGCCGAGCTGCTGCTGTCTGATCTGCTGATGCTGCGTGTAGCACCTGCGTCGCCGCGAAGTACCAATCGGGCAGGCGGTCCACCACCGCCTCCAGCTGCTCGCCGCGCGAAAAGATCGGATCAGCCATCTACCGGGCGGGATAAACTCGCCATAAAGGCCTTGGCTGCAACCGCCACAATATTTGTTGTGTTCACAATGACCTTTTCCGAGTTTTGATCATTTTGTATCTCGACGCCGAGAACGCGCTTAAAGTGGGTGAACACACCGACACCCATAGGCTGTAGGAAGTGAGATGTGTGAGCTGGAAGTGCATACAACATTATGCCGTGCTTCCTTGCACAACGCAACGTGCGGACCGAAAAGTGGGCTTTGAACCCATCCATGATCAGTAGTACAGGGCGCTCAGGAGGAATCAAGTTCACAAACCACTCGAAGTATTGCACGAAGAGCTTCCTTACTAAGAAAGAGTACACAGAGTTGGGATATCCACCGTGCGTGTGGGTCCTGTCGTAGCTCAACCCCGGGAAGATGATGAAAGGCGGAACAAAACCGCCGTCTGCATTGCCACAAACTAATGCGCTTAAATTTTCGCGACTGTCGGATTGCTGAACGTTTGCCCGATATCTCTTAGACGCGAGTGCTTTTGGTTTTCCTCCTGGCACTTGACCGCTCATTCCTGCCTCATCCAGATTCCAGATTCTGGATGGAGGGGAGGTCTTCACAGCTCTCCATGACTTTCTTCAGGCTGTTGAAGTGGTAGTCTCTATTGAAGCAAAGGCCACGTTTGGTGCGCGCGTCGACGGCATCCAGCAGTCCTTTGACCTCTCCTTCGTTAAAATGGGGTCTGGTCCTGGTTTATCGTTCAATGGAACCTTTTCGGCAACACGGCGGTGCAGAGAACTTCTGCCCACGCCAAACGCATTAGCAGCATCTCGATATGACATCTTCTGATTTTTCACGACTGCTACAGCTCTCTCGATTTGCTCTTGATAGCAAACCGGTTCGGGCGCGATGACCTTCACCATAGGAACAAGAAATATAACTATGAAGTGGTGCGTCCAGGGCCTTCCTGGTGCCGCAGAGGTTGCTAGAAGATCGATCCCATTTCTACAAAAATACCCTGATTATTATCAATAGCGGCTGGTGTCCCATGATTGTGTGTCCCACAACTCTGGCAGAGCGGATAATACCTCCATTCGGGAAATAAACGAATAAAAAAAATCGCGCATAGCTCCGCCTCGTTTTCAAAGCAATTATAAGCTGTACAAAGAGACCAAAATTAGTGTATGACCAAAAATGTGAGCGGAATGAGTTCAAATACAACGAAGGCAGCATGCAGGGCAGGCTTCATCACACGACGTGCATGCATCGCTATCAGCTGTGGCGTGCTTGCCCCACCACCAACAAGTTTAGCGACCTGCACTAGCAGGGGCACAACTTCAGCTGTTGTTGCACGAGGTGCAGCGGCTCGGCATGCCATGCACGCACAGATATTTGCGCGTACTCCCTGAGCATGTCAGCCGAGAAGCTTCGTTCTCTAGCATAGCGCGGGGGGGAGAGGGGGGGGGGGCTAGCATCTTGTTACGACCCGGTCGACGATCTATCAATCCTAAGCAGAAGCCCTTTCCTGATCTAGCTCATTCGCTCATATCGCACTGATCCTGCCGTGTTGTAAACGTCCTGCATCTCCACCTGCATACGCACAAGCACTGCAAACACACGGAGGGACACCTCCTGTGAGATTTCCGTCTGGACGATCCCGCTATTTGAGATCGTACCTGGTCCTTCCCAAGGGAGGAACGAAAGCCTCCAGGCACCGCCCTCCCCGCTTGCTACTCTGGCTTGAACTGGCGAAGTGAAATGGGCGGGAGATTCAAAACTGGACCTCCCCGCAGATCCCTCTTCAAGATGATGACATACACGTGCATATCGTATTGCGCAGGTATCCACTTGCGGAGGGTATAAATATTGCAATTTTGCCAATTAAATTCATTCGGTCGTTTATTTCCGAATGGAGGTAGTATGCATTGGGTGTCACCTGAAATCACAAATCACAATTTGGGGCGCACAACCGATCCGGCTTTGTTCGAATTGCTCGGCACTATTTTGCCTCAACCTCGGCCGTCCCGCTACGGCCGAGGTTGATGCGTGGGGCAAACGCAAATCCGTATCAGACGTATCGCCTTCGCGATCTCGAACAATCGAGACTCTTGATTCGAGAGCAAACCCACTCAACGCTCAACCACACTTTACTATAGAAGCTCAGTTCAAATGAGCACAATTGGCAGCAACACAAGCGATCAAGCCAAGCAAACCCCGCGTCGAGCAACTGTCGGTGGTCGTGGGTCTAGATTCTCGGGGCGAGAAGTCAACGCTCTACTTGCTACGCTTCGCATTTTAGTATCAGGCTTCTATAGAAAACAACAAATAACCAAAACCAAATAGAAGGCCACATTAATCATCACTTGCTACGCTTCGTGCAGCTCTCTCCGTTGGTATGGAGGAGTGGGCGGAGGTTGTGCGCGAGCATGATCGCTCGTTTCCGACTGAAAACCGTCGGAAATGTGCATCGTTGTGCCGCTCTAGTGTACCGACAGGAAATGCGAGCTATCCCAGTGAGGTGAGGGAGGCTAAACGCATCAATCATTTGATAATTGAACGGATATGAGCTCTGGTGAGGATGCGGCTGAGGTTGTTGCGAGTGCATTCAACAGCGAGTGCTACTACGGGGACATCCTCGGTAGGTTGTCGACCGGCTACTTCACCGTCAGCACCTGCGAGTAGACCTCTCGTAGCCGTCCGCAGCAAACGCAATTCATCAGACGACGATCTGATCCAGTTACTTCGAATGCAGCTATTGCAAGGCCAAACCACACGTGGCAGGCATCCACAGCAGTATCTGAGACTGTCTGAGACAGTCTGATTCTAATTAGCTGGTTGAAAAATATGCTTTCAGGTTAGAAATGCGATGAGGCAGTCGACCGGTTGTACTGGTATGTTGTGTTAGAGGCAAAATACTATTTGTGATTTCAGGTGACACCCATTAAAAGGGTTACAGGCATATTGTGTTAATCGTGAAATTTTAATGTTTTCAAAACATCTTGACAAACATCCTGACATCGCGTTTTGCTAACGTTAGAGTTAATTCAAAGGCAAGCCTCGGTGAGTCTCACGTAGTGAATCTGCAGTCATTCCGAATGACTCATTCGAGTCGAAGATGCACAGCACCGGAAACAAGAGATTGTACTGGATTACCAGATAGAAGAGCGAGCTTATCAAATTGATAAGCTATTATAATAGCAATACATGTAAGATTAGTGGGAAATGCGAAGCATCTAGCTCCGACCTTTTCGCTTTGAACGTCGAATTGCCGGCCGTGCAACTACTGCAGCCAGTCGTGCGCGAGGTATCGGATAGTTGGGACCACCTGTCAGCCTGTCCCCTACAAAGTGTCCTTTTGGCCTTTTCGTTGGTTGGAAGCACGCTGATCGACTAGCGCGTGATGGGAGTGACTACCGTTGCACTCGATGTAACGTTAGCTGACAGCATACATACTTCAAGATACTTGCACCACGATGGTCATGCTGTACGACCCAGATGGAGCTGCGGATACTTTCGCGAGGGCGTAAACCCCAGTGCTCTTGCTGTCCGTCGCTCAAGCTCACTGAGTCAGGGGCGCCTTGCTCGGGCTCACTTGCCGATTTACTCGAGCACGCCTAACTCCCACGAAGTCAAGCCGAGCAGAATGGGGACGACGAACGCCGAGTCCAAGAGCAAAACCAACACACCGGCATCGACCATGAAAGCAGACTTTGCCATGCTGGAGAGCACCACCCCCGTGGAGTGCGCGCAAACCCACCGACACGTCCAACACGACGATCAGATGGAGCTGCCTTCAGCTTTGCCCATGCCCAAGATTGTTGGTCCTGATGTAAGCTGTCCACCAGTGAAAAGGAGTTTGCTAGGGGGGTCGAGAGTTCATGGACCACTGAAAAGGCCACTGGGCAACTCCCGTCGTGGGCACTCGCGGGCTCGAGAAGGTGTCCACACCACTCGCACAAGCTTTTTGCCGAGTAGTTCGGCTCTGAACATGGGGCTCCACCCATCGATGTCCCGACCAAGTCGCCAGCTGAACATGGCGGGGTTGAACGAACTGAAGGAGCACCTTTGGAAGGCCTCGATATCTAGCAACGATGGACTCAAGGCCAGCATCGATACTTCAACGCATTATAGCTACCAAGGTCACCCTGAACAACCGCTGTCGTTCGGTAGTCAATAATACAGGTCATGAACGACTTTGGTCACGCCGTTTGATCACGTGACCAAAATCGTCTGGTCACACCTAGAAACACATAGCAAGCTAACGAACAACAGCAAAGTTTGAAAGTGAAAGATCGATTATCTAATGTTTATTTATGATCAAACTCAAACTTGTAAAGCACTTGTCCGTTCTTGCGGTCCAAGCAGCGCAAAGCCTACGACTAATTCGCTACCTCTGTCTTCTCCTTTTCTTCGTAGTCGAACAATGTATCGTACAATAATCCGAGGTCATCGTCCGACAGTTGCATATCTTGTTCTTCTTCTCCTCCAGCACTATCGTTGGCGTCGTCGCTGGTGTGTACATGCAGACGGAAGATGGCCACGAACTTCGAATATGAGAGCCGCCTCGAAGTCGCAAAACAACATTCACGGGGTCTGGTTTATTTTGAACGGCTAACTCAATGCATTGAAGAATTTGTAGATAGCCGTCGTTGGTTTTGTTCGTTGTCAGTCAAGGTGAACATTAGTGGCACGAATAGTCATGAGGGTTACGATCCGGTAGAATTGCCTTGGGGCACAGCGAAAGGTACCGTCGATGAACAAGTGAATGCATGGATAGCGAAGTATTGGGATGCGACCACCCGACAAGTCGTTCCCGGCTTGCCTTGCTTGGCCTTTATGTCCTCGTGCCAAAACGCTAAGGTATCGTTAGGTTGCTCCTCCTATATGAACGACACATTTGAGACTCACTCCGTGATAGTAGGTGTGGTCTTCAGTGCATGCGGCAGTCGCTTACAACCACGTCAACGTCATGGAAGCGCTGCTAACTCTTGGCGTGAGCATGAACGAGGTCGACTCGTGTTTCGGCTACACACCGCTACATGTAGCCGCTTCCGTTGACAACGTTGAGGTGCTTCGGACACTTAATGATTCTAAACAAGCCGAGTTTTGAAAGAAAGCGAAGAATGTGAGTGCTTTTGCATGTTCATTCTCGTTAGGTCAATGCTAATTACGCCCACATGTAGTTGAACTGCAAGAACCCGACAACTTCGTTCTTCACCTTTAACAGCATCGGAGATTCCAGTACAGATAGAATGCTGGAATCATTTGCAGTTGCTTTAGCATTGTCCACACGAGTTAGAACTTGGTTTCGGCTGAGTCCACGAGCTACCACGTCTGCCCTTGAGAAGAACTTCTCGTAAGCCATCGACCAAACCGTCTTAGTCGACATGTCGTGTTCAGTGAGGTCATCTACGTATTTTTTTCATGGCATCTCCCACATTCGCACAATATGCGGCGTCATCAACCCGATCATCACTTTGTGCGCCGGACCGACATGTGTGTGTGGTCATGTTAGCAACATCATAGGCCATCGTAGCAGCGTAGAACACGAGGATCCCCGAACACAGTCTTCGTTTCCGATAGAAACTGCACCTATAGGTAATTTTGATAGCGGTGGAATTTGCTCGCGTGTACGCATATCCATCAAAGTACACTTTAGTCCTTCCACTTCGTTTTGTAGGCGAAGTGCTACTGCGCTGTTAGTTAGGGATGTGGTACTGAATTCAGTTGAGGTTACGACAAGGTGGCGTTCAAATGCGGCGACATGAGTAGCTCGGTGAAGTTGCGGGCGGGGACAAGTCTTTGACCTTCACAAGTATCTATGCTGTGGGAGGTTTCGGGTCGTGTCGGCGTTGAGGTTGATACGCCCGTCACAATGGGCCGTACCGATGTATTGGGGACCACAGGGGGCAGTCTCCGGTTTTCTTCGGGTTCGAGGTCTGAGGCTGGAAATGCAGATGCAGAAACATCGGCAAAACATTCTGGACCACCTATTGTTGAGCCAACGGAACTTGTGTGTATTACCGCGGGATGATCCAACATCCTCACTTGAATTCTGACGCGAGAGAGCCGAGCGTGTCGTAGGACGGGAGACCAAGTTTGTTGCTTTTTTATTTGTCGTAGGGAAGCTGTACGCTGATGTCTGACGATACTGCGTGCTGGTAGGCTTGGCTACTGTTTCGGAAGTGCTCGCAATCGTTGGGCCGCTGATAATGATTCTACTCATAGCAAACATAACTTTCCTTCCGCGCAACCGACACAAAAATACATGAGCTCACATACAAAGACAACAGCAGGAGCGACGCAGCCAGCTATATCAAAACACACATGACCAACGTAATTAGGTCACAGGGTGGGTACGTGACCAAGCATGTAGATCACGTGACCAAAGTGATGTTTTGGACTGTGACCAAAGTCGTTCATGACCTGTAATATATCCTACTCTGTCGTTCAATCACGCTTTCAACGCCTCACAGAGAACTGTCAAGTACTGCGGGACCGGGTATGATGAACCATCCAGATCCTCGGTGATATTCATGCCTTTGTCTCGTGAATCGGTTGCCATGATGGTTGACGCGGTTCGAGTGTCGGCGCTCGAGGACGACGAGAAGTGTCGGTTCCTGTTTGAGATGTTTGACGTGGAGCACCGGGGCGTGTTATCGAAAGAGGGCGTGAGAGCTTTCATCGAGGCCACTTTTGCCGCCAACGGTGTCGAGTTCCTCGGGGCTTCGACTACGACGCGGTTGTAGACAAAGTCTTCGATCGATGCCGCCAGCACGATAACATGACCTACAGCGAGTTCAAAAGTGCCTTCGGAGCTGTCGTTGCTGAAGCTGACGACGACAAGAGCAAGGAGGCACTCGGACGACTGAGTGTGATTGCGCAGACGCGGCGCCAGAAGGAGGTCATGCACAAACACGATCGGAGCGAACGCTGGCACCGCGTCAAGAAGTTCTGCCGCAGATACAATGCCGAGATTTTCTGGCTTACACTGTACTCCCTGCTCATGGTCGCAGTGTTCATGGCCAAGGCCTCGCGATTCGCCTTCGACCCTGCGGTCGGAAACTGTCCGCGGATCGCCAAGGGCTTCGCCGAGATCTGCCTCGTGAACACGATGTTTGTGCTGCTGCCCATGTGTCGGAACTTCGTGACGGGTCTTCGCACGCTCCCGGTCGTCGTCAACCATCTGCCGATCGACCACCACATCGAGTTCCACAAGATCTGTGGTGTTGTGTTGCTAGTCGCCTCTCTCGGGAACACGATGGCGTGGTTGGCCATCGTGATTTACGTCCGCACAGTGCCTCTTGCAGTGTGGGAGCAGTCTCGGTATCACCACCTCGCGTTCGTACGCGACGAGAATCTGCTTCTCTTCGCGCTCCGAGTCCCCATCTGGACGGGGGTAGCGATGCTCCTTTGCGCCGCCGTCGCTGCTCCGTTGTGCCTCGAGAAAATTCGTCGTGGCAAATTTAACCTCTTCTGGGTCTCGCACATGCTGTTCATCCCGTTTCTCGTCTTGATGGCGTTCCACGGCTTCGCTCGCTGGGTGGCTGCTCCGCAAGCGCACTACTGGGTGCTGCCTCCGATCCTCATTTACCTGATCGAGAAGCGGTATCGGATGACTCAAGTGTTCGGAGGACAAACCAAGATCGCCCACGTGCAGCTCTCGAAGGAGGCGGTGGCCATCTTCATGAGGAAACCCAAATCGTTCCGTAAGCGGCAGCGATTCCTGCCTGGCATGTACGTCTTCGTCAATGTGCCGGCGATTTCCAAGTTCGAGTGGCATCCCTTCACGATTTCGTCGGCGCCCGAAGACAAATTCATCAGTCTCCATATCCAGAAATCTGGTGACTGGACTCGGGCGCTGTACAACAATCTGCAGCAACTACACAAGCAACACGCGGCCTCGCGAGTTGAGGACCAATGCAGCCCGGTGACGTCTCCATACCCGACTATCTTCCTTGATGGCCCAATTGGTGCGCCGGCACAAGACTACTCGCGCTACCGCGAAGTCGTTCTGGTTGGCGCGGGTATCGGCGTGACCCCGTTCGCGTCCATCCTCAGAAGCATCATGCACCAGTGGGAAAGCTACCGATGCCCTCAGTGCGGCCATGTCCGCTTCCCTCCGAGCTTCCAGCTGCGCAAGATCTACTTCTACTGGGTCACTCGCGAGCAGCAGGCGCTCACGTGGTTCACCAACACCATGAACCAGCTGAGCGAAATGGACCTTTAAATGCTCTCTTCGCCTTCCATGTTGCTTGTAAACAAAAATCCCACAACAGAGAACTATAGTTTCTAGAATATTTCGGTATATAAAATGGGTCAGGACTATTGTATACTAATTTTGTACTTCTGTATGTATTATATTTTGTAAGGTGAATCAATAGGGGTGACGCAGTCTCCAGCGCTGTTGCTGGCAACAGCGAGCGAGGTGACACCAGAATGCTTCAGGAGATTGATTCCGATGCATTTCAGCAAATTTTAGCTACGTTTTGAAAAACCCAATACGGTACATAATACTGAATAAGGTACCAGTATACAGTACCAGTACCGTTATCAGCAAGTACCGGTAAGTCTCGATCTGTTCCCAAACCAGTAGTTTTCTGGGAAAAACTGCTTTGGGCCAAATCCTAAAAACGGTCAACGATTTTCCGGCGCCGGCGGTCATGTCGAATATCTACATCACCGAGCCCAACACGGAGGGCAAGGTGCTGCTGCACACGAGCTTCGGGGACCTGGACGTCGAGCTGTGGCCCCAACAGGCACCCAAGGCCGTCCGCAACTTCGTGCAGCTGTGTCTGGAGGGGGTACGACGGACTCACAGCTGCTAAAAGCTAATTTCCCATGTGTCTGTTGTAACAAAACCTATTTTTTACTGACTAAATTATCCTGACATGGTATGCTGTACATGACAGTATTATGACCAGACCATTTTCCACCGCATCAACGCTGGGTTCATGATGCAGGGAGGAGACCCCACGGGCACTGGCAACGGGGGTGAGAGCATCTACGGGGGCCCATTCATCGACGAATTCCACTCGAGACTGCGGTTCAACCACCGCGGGCTGCTTGCCATGGCCAACGAGAACAAACCCAACACCAACCACTCGCAGTTTTTCTTCACACTGGACGCCTGCGACTTCCTGGAGAAGAAACACACCATCTTCGGCAAGGTGAGGACTGCAAGGTGGAGCGGGTGGGTGTGAGGTGTGTTGTTAACTTTTTTTCTTCTTTGAATTAGGTGACTGGCAACACAATTTTCAATTTGTTGAGTGTTGGAGACCTGGAAACGGATGCAAACGACCGACCCACCAATCCACCCAAGCTGCTGAGTGCAGAGGTGCTGTGGAACCCGTTCGAGGACATTGTGCCGCGGTGCGTTATGATTTTATAGTAGCGGTGATTCTCTGATACTAATGTTCATGATGCTTCGTGGGGTTCATAGAGCTGTCCAACGGAAGGAGACGTCGACGGCAGAAGATGCGCAGAAGAAGAAGAAACGGGAGCGGAAGGCGACGAAAGACTTAAAACTACTTTCGTTTGGAGATGAAGAGGAGGCTTTCCAGGAAGAGATTGACGGAGGAGCGACGAAGTCCAAGAAGAAAAAGGCGAAAAAGATGATGAGTAGTCACGACCTGCTGGACGACCGGAAGCTGAAGTCAGAGGTGGACGCTGAGGTGCTCCAAAAAGTAACGGATACGAGCGGCGAGGCAGCTGGTGAGGAGAAGAGAGAACGCTCGCGCGCAAATTTGAAAGCTGCAGTTGCAGCCGCCTCAGCGGCGAGTAAGCACAAGTCTGATGAAAAACTGAAGGATGAAGGTACCGTCAAGAGTTCTGACGCGACAACTGTTGACAAGGTTGGCTCAGCATTTAAAGAGAAGAAAAAAGACCGGGAGGAGTACGTGAAACTGCGGGACGAGCTACGGAAGTCGAAGAAAGCTGTGCCGCTGTTAATGGGTGAAGAAGCGAAGAAACAGGAGAAAGATCGTGCCTTTCAGGATATGTTAACCCCGCTGCAGCAACAACGACAAAAGTATCTGCAGCGGAAAAAGGCGAGCAACCGCTCCGCGCGAGAACAAGATACTCTATCGAAGCTGAAGAAGTTCCAGGCTACACTTGTCGACGTGAACATCAAGCAACGTGAACAACCGAACGCTAAAGAATCCGGCGACGGTGAGAAGGTTGATGCAGAGGCGGAAAGCTACCATGGTCAAATTCTGGAAGACGATGACGCCGGCGATGATACGAACGATGACAAGTCTTGGATGACCGCCAAGCTGAAATTCAAGAAGCACATCGATGTAAGGCTGGTGCTCTCGGTGTGGCTCGTTTCACTCTGCGATGCATGCTGACGATTGGTTTGTGTCTGCTTATCTTGTTCTTGATGGTACAGGATCAATTTCGCGCTGGCAACGAGCTTTCAGCTGACGTAAGATGTTTTTGTTTGCTTTGTATAATGAGGTTGAGTGGCTACTTAACTTCGGTTCACTTACTTTACACTCTCGCAGGACTATCTAACCATCGACTCGCGCAATGAAACGGGCCAGCGATCGCGGGGCGAGTCAAGAAAAACTGGAGAACGCGATCACCAAGGCCGATCGCGAGACCGGCCCCGCGACCGGTCTCACGACCGCAGTCGTCACAGCCGCCACCGCCACCGCGACTACGACCACAGAGACCGTCGTGACCGTGATCGCCGACGGTAATTTGGTGCCAATCGATGTCACGAGGATAAGTACGCTATTTTCACTTGTTGACGGGACGGGTACACACTTCAGTGGATATTGTGCTGACAAGTTAACACCGGAATCTCATGTCTTGAACAAACCAGCCAAAGTGCAGTTATTGGCTCAAAAGTTTGTGGTTTGCTGGTCGTGGTTTACTGATCAAAGGGTGGTTTCTAGCAACGAAGTGGTCGTAGCTGAAGTTATAAACGAAAGCTGACGGGAAACATTATGAAGCTCGAAGTTACGGACTCAGACGCTCCGTTTTGCCACCGCGCTTGGAGATCCGTACACTCTTTACTGTACAGTAACACTACTTTGGTCATACCACTGACAGTCGACCCCACCGTAGATATCCTGCACAATGGATTTCATTGAGCTATGGACCGATAAGTACTTCAACATTTGACTTGAATAAATACGAACGCCGTCAAGCTTCTAAAAGTTTTCACTGTGGAATGAGAATTCCACATCCGGTGTGCTCTGGTTCAAGAGTGCGCATTGCTCGTCGATGAGGTTGCCCAGTGGCTTGGGACCGCAGAAGAACACGCCGATTTCCTCGCGCTCTCCATCGCCATCCTCGAGCGGCTCCATTCGACGATGATTTTGCGCCACCCGCGTGAGCTCCGCGCTCCAGTCCGGACGACCAAAATGCGTCCGCTGCTTCGTGTGCAAGCCGGAGATAATGTCGTGGCCCTCGGTGTCGTGGATGAAATTCTGCAGCGCTTGCAAGGGAGCGATCACCGCTTCGCTCTTGACGGACGAGAAAAAGTTGTGGATCTCGAGGCGATTCTCGGTGGTTTAATCGAAGAAACTTCCTGGAGCGAAGAAGGTGAGGATGTAGTCCTGGAGAAAGCGCGAAACAAGAAGAAAAAGACACCGGACGACGTCGCTGAACTAAGGCTTACAGGGACTCAATTGAACTGCTAGCCCTGAAAAACACTCGACTACAAACAAGGTTTGGGAGAGTTACAAGAACTACTACAAAACCAAGATGGTTAGAAAGTAGGGATCACGCGCTCGCGTGTTGGCACAGACTCAAAATCAATTCACTACAGCTTGCACTGCACAAGGATTTCCTTATTTTGACGAAGAGCCCCTGCTGCCACGTGCCGATTGTTTGCTGTCAGCGGCAGTGGTTGCCTTTGTCGGATTCACATCAGCCCAGTCGGCCGCTTCTGCTCGTTCTATCCTTACTTGCTCTGTCAACGTCACACGCTCGAGGTGCTGCTCGAACCGCTTGAGCGACTTTTTCCGCGGTGACAGATTGTACCTCTCCTTCCGGAACCGTGCACGCTGCTCCTCGAATGCTCGCAATGCATGGCGTTCTTCCTGAACGCGTCGGAGCTCCTCGCCATCAAGCTGCGCATCCTGGTTCTCTTCACGCTTCCTCTTGGTCCATTGTTCATAGAAGTCGTCCAGTAGCGTGTAGTACATGGTAAGATTAGCCAGCTCGCGCTGCTGGAGATAAACACGCTCACGTTCAATGCGCCGCTTGGTGTTGAGCTGCTTACGTCGTCGGAGTTTGTCGAGCTGCGTGGGTAGAACCGTAGCGAGGAATGGCATCTTCTCTCGACTCTTGCCGTTGGTAGTAAATGGTAAGTGGCGAGTTGCTGCATCGTGTTCCTGGGTCGAGAGCTGGCGCAGATCAGCGTGGCGATGTCTAGAGTGAGTTTCATTTTGCATGAATGCACCTTCATACCAGAATTCCCACTTGTCAGTATCCTCGCCGGTATCACCAGCTCGTTCATTGGCACTGACAGAAGAGCTGCCATCATGAAGACGGTAGTAAAAGTCTCCTCGACCATCCATGGCGTCTTCATGCCAAAAACCGACGTGCTTGGATCGTCCGCCGTCAAAGCGAGCTATGCCACGCCCATGTCGAGCACCGCCATCGAAGAACCCTTCGTATTCATCGCCATGGCGCTCGCGTTGGTGCCCACGCCCATGCGGCTGACCCTCTACGAAAGGCCCTTCGACGAATGAGCCGTCTGGGAAAGTTCGCTTGCAAACGGGGCCATGAAGAACTCCATTTACAAACACCCCCTCATCGATCACGCCCGTGGAGCTCACATATCGACCGAGTCCAGAAATGACGCCGTCCCGCATCTCACCTTCGTAGACAGCGCCGTCTGGAAACGTGACATGCATACCTTCGCCGCTCTCAACTCCGTCGCGGTAGTCATCTCCGTTTAGCAGCGAGCATTCATACGCGCGTCCTCGAAGTTTGTCGCTGTACTCATACCGTCGCTGTGGACGGTCAAACGTGCCTTCACAAGTCGTTCCCTTGCCGTACACAAGTTTGCCATTGCCACCGCGTGTATTACCCGTGAAGTAGCCGTCATACACGCCAACGTTCGTGTACTCTTGGCCCTGACCTTGTTTGGTTCCCAATCGAAACGCGCCAGAGTACACTCCGCCAATTGATGAAAAATGAAATCGCTCGTCAATTGGGTCCAAGGGGGCGTCGTCTTCACCTGCAGATAACGCTGCGGCCGTAGGCGCCATCAGTTCACCTTCACCATGACGCAGACGCCGAAGTCGCACTGTTCGCATGTTGATTTCCTTCAAAAGATCATCCGGATCAGCCATTTGACTCGTCGTTTGGTCATCCTCGAAGAATGCTCTCGGCTGTGGTCGTGTCTGCACGAGACACACGTAATTCCAGTCGCTCTTGTCTAACGCCAACGAAACGAGGTCCCGTCCCCGAGGACTCGTAAACGTTGCTGCCCAAGTCTTCATCTCCACTTCATCCTTGATACTGGCCGATGGCAAACCAGCGTCTCGAGGGACTTCCGTGAGAGTCACCGGCTCGGTCATGATCAACCTCGTCATGCGCTTGCGTCGTCGCTCCAATTCATTGATCTCGTCCGTGAGTTCCTTCACTTGGGCGTTCATCGCGTCGGCCAATTGCTTGCGCGTTTCGGTCTGTTGCTTCGGGTTGCCCGCCAGATCCAGAACCGGAAGCGCGTTGAGCTTCTCCTTCAGCACCTTCAGCTTGTGTCGGGCGGTTGCCACTAACGGCTTCAGTCGAAGCAGAGGCTGGAACTCCTGTGTGATACCGAAGAGCAGCCACGTCCTGATGTCGATTGGCTCGCACTGCACAGGCACGAAGGCGAGCACAAGTAGTGCGCCACCGGAGTAGAACGGGTCTTGAAGGTCGTCCTGCGGCATCGGCTCAACTCGCTCATGAATGATGTAGTACCACCGGTCTGCGCCCTTGGGCGGCAGCACCTGCGTCATCCAGTCCTTGGGCCACAGCACGTCTACATAGTTTCCATGAAAGTGAACGCAATGAATGTATCAGTGCTAGCTATCGAAACAGCCTCAATGCTATCGGTCAATAACTGCATGGCGTACTGCCAAATGGGTCCTTGAGCAGTGCGGCATTGCACTCGAAGAGAAGGTTGATCTTGGGTCTACCACCAACACAACTGTTAGATCAGGCACACAATTCGAGCAGATAACCAACCGGACGTACACTGTGAAGTCGGAGCGCAATACGAAGCGGAATTTGTAATCCTCAGGCTTGGTGCAGTCAGAGTCAAACAGAGCCACAGCCATTTGGTCCTCCTTGTACTCCTCCACCATTTTACCCGTGCGGGGGTCAACCACGAGACGTCCTGTACATGTCGCCATGATTCAGAATTGTGGCGGGGTCTTTGGAAGATTGAACGACCCTTGGCTCACGACCGTTTTTAAACTTAAAAGTATTGTGCCTTTCTGTCTTTTTGCGCGTCCTTCATGGGACTTTAGAAGGTACTTTTTTACTTCTGGGGAGTACTTATATCTTAGGATTTGATATGTAAAACGGAGTAGCCAGCAGCTATCAGGCAAGTGCCGTCGAAGTTGGCCAAGTACCTGCCTGGCAGTAACGGGTATTAATAGCTACCGCGTATTTTCGCTAGCAAAATAGACATTTTGACTGTGTAATATCGTTCATCTACTTAGCTAAAGGATTCTGAGCCCAAACTGCGTCGAGTCGCCTGTTTTGCCGGTAGTCTTGCAAGCAACTACTTTCGTAGTAGGCACCTTCAAAGGTATCTCCTCCGTTGAAAAGCCCGATTGGCCGCTTTCAGCACTGCCAAAACGGGCTTTCTCTCCTGCGCAGGGCTTCGCAAAGCCCCCTGAAGGTGCTTCCGGGAGGATTTGCCGGCTACGCTAATCTGTACCTCCGTGGTGGTAACTTGTTGCTATTACCCTAACCCTCTATCAAGAAAGATAGTTTTTCACTGCCGTCTGGCCAAAAGAGATGAAAGGCACAATAACGTTAGAATTTCCAACGGCTAAATCCATCAGTAAGAGACTAAAGCACACATTTGAGTAGATTCCCAGGAGCGGTTGGTGTATTAGCATAAGCGCTTGTAGCTTGAGCTAAGTCTTAGAAGACTAAAGAGACCGAGCACTTAGAACTGGCGGAACTGCTTGCGCACGTTGATGGGCTTGGTCTCCGAGGCGGGCTCGACCTCCAGCACGTTGAAGCGCACCGTCTTGGCGAGCGGGCGGCACTGGCCGATGGTCACGACGTCACCCTCCTTCACGCGGAAGGCGGGCGACAGGTGGGCGGCCACGTTCTTGTGGCGCTTCTCGAAACGCTTGTACTTCTTGACGAAGTGCAGGTAGTCACGACGCACGATGATCGTGCGCTTCATCTTGGTCGAGAGGACGACGCCCTTGAGGATACGGCCGCGGATCGAGATGTTGCCGGTGAACGGGCACTTCTTGTCCACGTACTGGCCCTCGATGGCGCTCTTGGGGGTCTTGAAGCCCAGACCCACCTCCTTGTAGAAGCGGGGGCCCTTCTTCTTGCCGGCGAACTTCTTGCTGGCAAGGAACACGCCCTGCTGCTTCTGGTAGGCCTTCTCAGTCTGCGCTCAGCAAAGTGACAACAACCACAACAATGAGTCTCTCGTGTCGTAAGCCGGACACAGAGCAGGCAGACACGAGTGGACACTCTCGCTGCAGTCCGGTTAGTAGCAGACAGCGTCTACTGTCGCCCAGAAAGGGTCAAAGGGTTCCTGCCGATGATGAGTCGGTTGAATTGGTTAATCGTTCGGTCGTTCTCGCAGTCCACGAAGAGGGCGGCAGAGACCAGCGTCGTCCAACTGACTGAATGACTTGTGCTGCGACCTTCTTCGTGGACACGACACGCCACGCTCAAGAGAGAGCGAGTGCGTGTGTGGGTTACAGCCTTGGTGAGCCATCACCTCACCAACTAGCTAGCCAGCTCCTTCAGGGCTTCCTCCGCCTTCTCCCGGTACCGCTGCGAGACCGTCGAACTCCCTCCTTTCCTCCTCCTGAAGCGCCAGGCGCCGCCGCTTACCACCCGCTGTCAGCAGTTTCTCCATACTTGGAAGAGCGTCCTCTCCTAGTCGTGGGCCCATTCAGGAGGCGACAGGTACCTGGTCAACGTGCTCCATGGTTTCGTCGAGGGGATTCGCTAATGGCTGGCGGACACCCAACGGCGGCGGACGTGGGTAGCGATTGGCTGCGGTGTGTTACTTCAGAATATTTAGGTGTGGTCCACGAGCGTTACTTCAGTGTGTAGTCCACGTAGGTGCTGTCGGATTTAATCGAAGATATGAGGTATTTCCAAGTGGAGCTCCATTCTGGCGGTACGGCCGATGGAGTCTGTCAGTTCAACTCGGCGCATGCATCGATCTCCTATCTAGTGTCGCTTTAACTCTCTCCAACGCCGTGGTTAAAAGCACTCGTGTCCTATATTTTTATGGTTCTTTGTGTGAACGTGTAGGTAGTAAAGCTCTCCTCCCTCCCTCTTCAGTGCAGAGGTCGGTAGTTGGCTGCAGTCACTTGCCGACAGCTGCTTACTGCTCCTTGCTGGTGATGTACTGCTTCACCTCGACCGGGTTGGCCTTGTAGCCCTGCAGGCGGAAGGACGAGTTCTGGAAGGCCCACAGGAAGCCTCCGAGCGAGCCCAGCACGCCCGTGACCACCATGGAGGGCACCGCCACGTGACGGTGCAGCTTCACGCCTGTGTGGACAACAGATATCACAAACCGCAGCGAGTTAGACTCATTGACCTACTGAGATCATGTCATAGCTGTGGACGGTGGTGTGACGCACCGAAGACGTAGCCCGCGGGGAAGGAGAAGGCGCTGACGCCCAGCCACCGCGTGTAGTCGCCCGCGCCGAAGTTGGCCTTCACGTCGTCGAAGGTCGGGTGCTTGACGATCACGGGGAAGCGCGGCTCGCGCGGGTCGCGGGCGGGGGCGGCGTCACTCATGGCAGCGATCGATTCCAGCTTGTGTCTCTGCAGGACGGGCGGTCCGTATTCGCCCGGGTGGATTTCAGCCAATCCGGAGACGAATACTGTAACATTATATATATTGGCGTAGTGAGTTTATTTAATATAGCACAAACTGTGAAATATCATTTATGTGACGTGTGTGCAAGTTGAAGTGATCTGGATTGCAGATGTAGCATTCCCTTTCGTGCAAACCAGCCACCTCAGTGCTGGTTTGAGCTAATGCGAGTGCGAGGGTGAGACTGAGATCAGGATGAGGACGGAGAGGAGGTTGCATGTTGAGGTATTATTACCGAAGCTATTCCCGGTTCGGTGTCTAAGATAAGACGTCCGCCACAACATTCACTATTTGCCTCGAGTGAGATCAACCGACGCGCAGTCGAGAAGCATTCATCTTGTCTCCGCTCCGCAGAGCCTGGTGCGAGCTTCGCATCCAACGACAATGCAGTCCCCGCCCGCGTCTCCCTCCAAAAGCAGCAGCGCGTCTCCCTCCAAGAACGAGTTCCTCTACAAGGTGATCATCATCGGCACGAAGGCTGTCGGGAAGACCAACCTGCTCTCGGTCGCGGCCCGTGGTGATCAGTTCGATGAGCGCAGCCCGCCGACGCTCCAGCCGGAGTTCGTAACAGGTAACTGCTGCTTGTACAGTTCAGAGGCTTGCTCTTGTGGTGTTTCTTACGCGTAAGTGTTGGTCCTGGTAACGCAGTAAAAGTGCAGCGTCCTGACTGGAAATTCGGCGAGTCCAACCAGTTCATTCGCGCTCAGGTGTGGGACACTGCAGGGCAGGAGAGGTTCCAGGCCATTTCTAGCTCTCACTACAGACGGGCAAATGGTAGGTCGATGATGTGGGGCTAGGAGCTCCCAACCAAAGCATCTGATGATGTATTGTTGCAGGTGCGCTGATCGTATACGACGTGAGTGAGAAGAGCACCTTCAAGGACGTCTGGCCAGGTGAAAATGGATGCCAATGGCTGAGCGCGCTCAAACAAAATTCGGACCCGTCACTGCTCGCGGCGGTCATGCTGGTGGGGAACAAGGTCGACAAACTGAATGAGAGATCAGTAAACAAAAAGGAGCTCGTGATGGAAGTCGCCGTCATGAAAGCTCTGAACGAAACAGTATTCAAGGACCCCAAGCAGGGGCCGGGCTGGCTTTACGAGGCCAAACCGAAGGACGTGACTCCTTTCCGAATAGCCAACAGCCTTATGTACGCGCGGACGTCCGCACGTGACAACACTGCTGAGCTTTTTGAGTTGACCGAGAAGGTCGTTCCGAGTCAGGGGTTGACGATTCAAGGCTTGTCGATTCAAGGCCTGCCCGAGTTCTTGAAGTCGGAACCTGAGAAACAAAAGTTGGAGTACGAACCCACGATCGAGGTGAAGACAATTTCCCAAGCGCTAGAAGCTCTGTTGCTGCGCATCTACGCTCGGTCGAAGGATATCGAGGCGG
The DNA here is from genome assembly GCA_009729435.1 of Phytophthora fragariae. Taxonomy (NCBI): domain Eukaryota; phylum Oomycota; class Peronosporomycetes; order Peronosporales; family Peronosporaceae; genus Phytophthora; species Phytophthora fragariae. The sequence goes on along the minus strand of QQOI01000086.1, from coordinate 139,458 downwards.
GTGCCTCGAAGCGCAGTGGTAAGGCATTTCGTCTCCATGACCCAACACAGGCAGCGGAGGGTGGTCCGTGCTGCTGAGTCACATCTTGGACTCGATACACTGCTGCATATGCATAGTTGATAACAAGTATGAAGGTGCGAGCGAAGCCACTTGACAGCACTTCAGTTCGAGCAAAATATTATCATCATCTATTCATGGTTGTGTTTGATCGCACTGCAGCGACAGCAGTCGTTGAAAACGACATTTGTATCGTATTGTGCACTTGAAGCTGGGCTCATTGGTGCAGTTGCTATTTCTCGCGGCAGTCATGTCGATGTTGGTGAGCGTCCAGTCTGACACGTCCGGGTCCTCCTGTGTCCATACTGATAGTCGTACAATTCGATGTTGTACAATTTCCTCAACTTGGTTTGCAGCTACAATTCAAAGGTTCGGTAACTTAATTTAGAGTGGAAATGGATCTGGTCACTCTGCGTCTTCCTCCTCCTTTAGCTCCGGTAGGTTTTCCTCGTCGAAGACGACGCGGATCGTCAGCGAGCAGCTCGGGCACGTGGCGATGTCCTCGCCGTCGTACAGTTCTTCCAGGTCGATGCTGAAGCGGTCGCCGCAGGGACACGGGTAGTAGTACACCTGCTCCTCCGCGTCGAACTCCATGTCCTCGATCTCCACTTCGTCGTACACGGCCGCCATGGTTCACTAGCTCTCAGTAGTTCGGTCACTTTTTGACTACCGGTACCAACCACGAATGGCAACGGTCTCTCAGCATTTATCGAGTTTAACAGGGTATATATCCTGTTAAAGTCGATTGACTAGAAGAATGTATGCGGTGAGGTAGCCATTCCATCTGAGATGGCTACATCAAGTTGAAGGCAACTTTATGATTCGCAGCGGCATTTCTTAGTTGTACTTGGTAATTCGCCCATCGATTGCTGGTAGCTGGGAGATCGATGTAAGCTCGTAGGCGAACGTTGATAGTCGATTCGTGTATCCTCTGGTGGTACTTCCTGAAGTTAGTTCGTCTTGCCGAACAAGCGCGTCAAAAAGCCCGAGGTGGGTACGCCAGCGTCGGCGGTGCCCGAGGGTACCCCAACGACGCCCGTTGTGCTCATTGCTGCTTCGCCCAGCTGCGTCTTGCGTCGGCCACCACCACGAATTGGCCGGATCACGCCGTCGCCGCCGTAGATGGAGCCACCACGAAGAGTCTTGATGACACCCGTGTCCGCGCTCCCCATGGCGGCCACAAGGGCAGCGTTCGTGTGGTTCAGCTGCGCCTCGAAGTGCGAGCGCTGAGCACCACGGAAGTCTGCGATTTGATCACGGAGATGCGTGAGCTCCTCCACGTGCTTTTCAGCCTGGGCTCGCATGTTGCCAGCCATGATGCGATTGTTCGCCTCAACCTGCTTGATGCGCTCGTCGCGAAGGGTCAGCTTCTTCTTGGCCTCCGAAAGCTCCAGCTCCAGCGACGCGTACTTGCGCAGCAGTTGTCGGTGAACAGCGACAAGCTGCTCGAGTTTCTGCTGAATAGAACGCATGTGCTGCCGTTCGCGCGCCGACATGCCACTGGAACTGGTCGTGCTGCCGGTTGGGGACGAAGGAGTCGAACCGCCCTCACCGGTTGAAGCACCCGCGCGGTCAGCGTGCGCCTCGAGCTCACGGATTTGGGCTGCTTTGCGGTCGATGTCCTCTTGGAGTCGGGCCTTCTCATGATCAGTTGCATGCTTCAGCGCCAGGTACTCCTTTTCGTACTCTCTTAGTTCTGCTTCTAGCGCAATGTACTTGGCCTTCAGATCCACGTACTGCTGCGACTCCGTGCCGTCTGAGGTCTCCGTTGGCGCTTCATCTCCCGACTTCTGCTCTTGGCCTTCCGCAGCACCCTCACCTGCGTTATCTTGCGACTTCTCCTCGGTCGGCTGTTGGTCTGCCTGAGCAATCTTTTCTGCAGCAGCAGCGAGTTTCCCACCACCACCAGCCGTTTGTGCTGGCATTTCTGCTAGCAACGCATCGTATTCACTTTGGATTGTCTCCGAGTGGATCAGCAGCTCCTTGTGGTCAAAGTTGAGTCTGTCGAAGTCTGTCCGCAGTTCCAAGTATAAAGTCTCGCGCTGGCAAATCTTCTCCTCCAGTGTTTTCTCTTGGAGTTCTTTTACTCGTTGTAGTTCTTCCGAGAGCACGCGCTGCGTCTCAAGCGCCTGGATATGGTCTTCAAGCTTCGCCGTGAGCAAGCGAATTTCTTCACCACGCCGCGTCGACTCCTGTTTCTCTTCAGCCAGCTCTTCTTCAAGCTGTGTTACCTTCTCCTGGAGCTCCGCTAGCGCACGCCCAGCACGCGCCGAAGGTGACGGCGGTGATTCTATACTTGTAGCATTGGACAAGTCTAACTCGATGTCTGCAGTAGCTATGCTGCTATCCGCGCTGCCTGCTTGTTCATCAAACTTTGTATCATCCGACACTGCGGTACCTGCAACGCCTCCCACATCTCCTTCGCCATCGGGAACTTCGCGATCTGCAAGTCGAGCTTCGAGCGCAATAATATACGTCTGCTGTTTGTCCATTTTCTTTTCTGCTGCGGCAAGCAGTGCCTCGTACTCGGCGACACTGCGTTGCTCGTTCACGACTGCCTTGTTCTTAATCGACTTGGCACGCATACCAAATCGCAGCGTTGAAATCGTTTCCGACGCATTGAAGCTACTCGGGGAAACGTTGATAATAAGGTTTGTGCGGGAGTTTCCACCAAGCGATTCTTGCAGCACTCGGGTAAGCTTACTGTCACGATACGGCACGTGTGTTATATGAGAGTCAGTGAGTGCGTTGATGACCATGCCCAACGCTGAGAGCGACTTGTTGATTGTCTTGGCCTCTTCAAGCTGACGGCCTGTTGCGCCCGTCTTGCGCACCATTTCAGAGCCGGCAAGATCCACTAAGTACAGTTTTCCAGCCTTCGTAGCCTGGTTTTCAAGGTTTCGCTGGAATAACGTCACCATGAACACGCTGTGACTGCGCGAGCTTCCCTCGTTCATCCCCGTTGCAGCCACAGCACGATTAGCAGCTCCCGCTCGCATGGCAGCCAGCAGCTCCTCGTCACTCGTCACACACATCTCCGTCATTCCCTCGACAAAGATGCCTCGCTGCGCGTCCTCACGGACTTGGAGATTCACCTTGGACTTGTACGGATCCAGCAGGTCGCGGATGCGCTCCATGTAGATCTCAATGTAGCTCACTTTGACAATGAACTCCATGTTCTCGTCGGCGTTCAGGACGTTGTTGAAGATCTCCGTCGCCGTGCGCGGGATGATTCCCTGCAGCTCGGGATGGTCGATGTTGGCTCCTTCCATCGTGTACGTCTTACCGGAGGACGTCTGGCCGTAGGCGAAGATGGTGGCGTTGTAGCCGTCCATAATATCTGCAAAACGAACCAACAGCACACAAGTGAATTCCTCAGCCCCCACTGCAGCAGCTCTTAAGGACGTGCCCAGTCTGGTAGACTACCTTGGACAACTGGGAGCGCCACGTTCTCGAACACCGTCTTCTGGTTGTCCTCTTCTCCGAAAACATGGTCGAACGTGAACTTCTGGGGGCTTCCATCGTTCGCCTAGAGCAAGCAAAAGAACCCAAAAATGAGCCCTAAATCTGAGTATTTGGTCCTTCTTGTTCTCCTCCGTCGCGCTCTTCTCCCTCCCCTCACCTTGACTTCGATCGTGTCCTGTTCCGTGAAGACGCAGCGCTGGGCCGCGGCCATCGTGAGCTCCTTGGCGTTCTGCGGGCGCACGCGGCAGCACACGCGCACGTTGCCCATTTCTTGCTGCGAGCAGAGCCCATTTCCGACAGGTTAGAGACCCATCTTAACAGAGAGCAAGAACAGAGCGAGGTGACGCCACTCACGCCGGTGGACGAGGGACGCGCCATTGCTCTCGGCGCTGTAGGGCGACGCGCTGCAGCAGCTCAATTGGCGAATGAGTTGGCTCAAAATACACTCTTCTTAGATCGTACTTAGTCAGAGCACATGGCTTCAACTTTTGTACTTCACCAGACGAGTTTAGATTTGGACACATGGAGGACGTTTTTACGACTGCGACAGACTGAGGAGGACGGGGAAGTGCACATCTGGCACGTAGTCGGCTCGAGTTTGCTGGTAGGCGGCGTGCTGGCGGACGATCTCCGGGTCATAGTCTTCCGACTTGTGGACGGCGAAGCCGTGGCGGGCGGCGACGGCGCAGAAGCGCTCCATGGAGCCATTGCGGCTCGGCTGCAGCAGCAGACAGCGCCCCGAGCCAGGACGCAGCAGACTCTTGATGGTGTGCGCTAGGTCCTCGTGGAACTCCTCGAAGAACAGGCAGTCGCTGGCGAACACGAGGTCGAACTGCTGCTGCAGGTCCTCGCGCAGAGTGGCGTCCCGGTCCCAGCGCAGCAGCTCCGCAGTGATTTCCGCGCCTTGGCTGCGGACGGCGAACAGCTGCTGCTTCCTGTTCTCCTCGACGCAAAGCTGCAGGTTCTTGACCGACAGCGGGTTCCCGTCCGTCACGACGACGCGTCGCAGATCCACGGGAGGACGCGCCAGCAGCCCCAAGCTGGCGAGTCCGGCCATGCCGCTGCCCAACTCGCAACAGGAGACGGGCAGCAGGTCGCCGCTCGCGTCCCGCCGCTGCACTTGCGAGCACACGCCGCTCGTGAGCATGTAGGACAGCAGGATCTGCTCGGACGGCCACGTGCGGATGTTGCCCGTGTTGTCCACGCCCTGGTTCACCTGGTGGCTCAGCAGCTCCGCGATGGACACGCGCTTCACGTCCTTGCGCTTCTCGTGCACGAAAATCTTCGTGGTCTCTGTGGGCTCATTGCTGGTCGCTGGAGAGAGGTCGTACGCCACCCAGACGAAGTTTTCCTGAGCGGGAGACACCTGCGTCGCGTCCACTGCGGACTCGGCGTAGAGAGGGAAGAACTCGGTGGAGATGGAGGACGCCGTGGCGTCATTGGCCTCGCTGCTGGACGGCGACGCCCCGCTGGAAGTTGAACGCAGCAACGCATCGCGCAGCACGCGCCAGTGACGCTGCGTCTTCTGCTTGTCCGCCGCCATGCTTGTCAAAAGTGCCGACCGGACCATGGATTGGTCAAAAAGATGCTCGCGGGTCCCAAACCCATTCTCCACAAATAACTAGCCGGGCCGGGTTTGACCCATCGCGCCACAAATAGCATTATTTGTGGCACCGGGTCGATGTGGCGCTTTTTGCCCGATCTTCTCTTCAGCAGAGCGCAAAAGCCCCCAACCCGGTCAAGATGCCGCTCGAATCGACGATGATATGGTGCGTGTGCGGGGCCCCGACGCCGCTGTTAGCCACCGCACCACATTCCCCTGTCCATTGGCTTGCTGTGCTTGCAACGCTGGCCCCGATCCGCCCATTATTGACGCCTCTGTGCCTCTGTGCGCGTGCAGCTTGGACAACTCGGAGTGGATGCGCAATGGCGACTACATTCCCTCGCGTCTGGAGGCGCAGCACGACGCCGCCAACCTGCTGTGCGGCACCAAGACGCAGGCCAACCCGGAGAGCACCGTGGGCGTGCTGGCCATGGCCGGCAAGAGGTACCGTACAGTGCAGACATAGCGCCAGGTGTGTCATAAATGGCGACTAACTTTTTGACACGAATTGCAGCGTGCAGGTGCTGGCGTCTCCGACCGACAGCATGGGGACGCTGCTGAGCGCCATCCACCGCGTCAAGATCGGCGGTACCATGAGGCTGGCCAACGCCATCCAAGTGGCGCAGCTGGCGCTCAAGCACCGGCGCAACAAGACAGGTACGAGGTGCCAACAAGTGTCGAAAACGGAGGCTGGAAGGAGTTTTTGACAAGTGCTGCATTTTTGACAGGTGGCCAGCGCGTCGTGGTATTTATCGGCTCGCCCATTGAAGAGGACGAGAAGCAGCTGACCAAGATCGGCAAACTGCTCAAGAAGAACAACGTACGGATGCACACTGCAGTATCTTTGGCTCTGTAGGGGCTAATGGGGGGTTGCTCTTGTCAATTTTTGACAGATCGCGGTGGACGTGGTGAGCATGGGGGAGCTGGACGCCAACGCGGCCAAGCTACAGGCGTTCGTGGACGCTGCGAGCAGCAGCAACAACAGCCACCTGGTGACGGTGCCCGCGGGCGTGCTGCCTTCGGACGTGCTGGTGTCGTCGCCTGTCCTCCACGGAGACGATGGTGCGGCTGCGGCCGCTGCTGCTAGCGGCGGTGGTGGTGGCAACGACTCCTTCGCAGAATACGGCGGTGTGGACCCGAGCATGGACCCCGAGCTGGCCCTGGTACGGTCGATGCTGCGGTGCTATTCTGCCAGGAGGGGGAGTACTAACGTGCTTCTGCTGCTGTTCAGGCTCTTCGTGTCTCGATGGAAGAGGAACGTGCGCGTCAAGAAGCTGCCCAGAAGCGCGCGGCCGAAGCGGAGGCCGCTACTGCAGCTGCGGCTGCTCCGGCCCCTGAAACCCCGGCTGCTGCACCAGCTACTGAAGCGCAGGCGGAGCCCAAGCAACCCACACAGACACCAGCGCCCGCGACTGCAGCGGCTGCTGCCCCGGCCGCCAAATCGACGCCCCCTCCGGCGCCCGCACCGGCCTCTAACTTGCCGTTCATGGACCCCAAGTTCGTCAACTCGTTGCTGTCGGGCTTGCCTGGTGTGGACCCGAACGACCCGAAGATCCAGGCTGCCATGGCGCAGATGGCGAAGAAGGACGAGAAGAAGGACGGCGACGAGGAGAAGAAGGAGGACAAGTAGAAGGCCATCGAAAGATCGGTAGCGCTGGCGTTCCGCTGGCGCACCGCAAGTCAATCTCATACCCCTGGATCTTTAGTCCTTCACACGATGTGACGTGGGTGATTCCCCATCTTTTTGACTAACCCGCGTGATCGATCACTTTGGATGTTTTTAGCAGCGGTGTTCTTCGTCCCTCATGTCCTGGTCTCGACTCGCGACAAATGGTTGGTGCCCACGTTCATCTGAGAAACGTTGAAGTTGCCCTTTTCTCTCTCGCCACGGCACGTTCGAGGCAGGCAGGACGACGTTATGCTAACCGTTTTCTGGTTTTCTTTAGCGAGGTCGTTGTATGCAGTGCATTGCAGGCCTCTCCTCGTCCCATGTCAGCAATAGCGCAACAATCCACACGCCACCTCGTATTTATAAGTGGCGGCCAGCAATCGAGAGCGAGTGAGTTCACAGTTGAGCCTGACAAGACCCGTGTCTGCCTCTGTCACTTGGCAATAGTTTCCTGACCCCATCGGTCGAGCCATCGGTCGATTGGATTTGGCGCTCTCCGTCTCCTGACCAATTCTTCATTTTGCCATTGCTCCCCAGTCAGTTTTCGACTCTGTCGAGTCACCATGGTGTTGCTGTTCCAGCGCAAGGACTCGGCACTAAGCGAGGAGTCGAAGCGTTTTCTCAACTCGCTGCCCTCGACCTTCATCAACCTGTTCCGTAAGCGGCGCCAATTGCTGCCGGTGTGGAGCTCGCACAAGTACTGCGCCATGATCAAGTCGACGTACCTGGTCTACTACCGAGCCACCAAGCCGGAAGATGCCGGGGTGCCAGGGTTCTGGCAGCAGCACACGCTCAAGTACCTGAACCTGCAGAACTGCAAGATCAAGCTCATTGACGACGACTCGGCCGGCTACGTGTTCTGCATCACGCCCGAGTCAGGCAGGGGGGCTATCTACTTTGCTGCTGACACGGATAAAGACCGCGCCAAGTTCGCTTCCCAGGCGGCTGCAGTGCAGCACCGTTTGCCATCTTTGAGCGAGTTCACTACGCTGAAGCTGCTCGGTCGTGGGCACTACGGACGTGTGATTCTGGCATCGTACTCCGCCGATAGGCAGCTGTACGCCATCAAGGAGATGAAGCTGGGCCAAGTGAAGGCGAAGGTGGTGTTCGCTGAGCGATCTGTCATGGAGTGGGTGGGAGATCACCCGTTCGTGATGGGGTTGGACTATGCGCTGGCACGAGGTCGATCGGTGTTCCTGATCTCCAAGTTCATGCAGGGAGGTGATCTCTTCTTGCACATGCAGAACAACGGAGGCAGCTTCAAGGAAGACGCTGTGCGCTTTTACGCCGCTGAGGTGCTGTTGGCTCTCGAGCACATGCACAATATGTGCATCTTGCACCGCGACATCAAGCCCGAGAACGTGCTGCTGGATAGCGAGGGTCACATCAAGTTGGCGGATATGGGTCTTGCCAAGCGGTTGGAGTCGCGGGCTGGACGCACGAAAACAATGTGCGGCACCGATACGTATCTGCCGCCGGAGATGGTGGGCCGCTACCCTGGTGGTCACGGTTTGCCTGTGGACTTGTGGCAGTTCGGCTGCATCCTGTTCGAGCTGCGAGCCGGGTATCCGCCATTCTACCTGCCCCAGTCCAGCCAGAAGAGCACGCACCAGCGGATCTTGTATCAACCAGTGCGCTACCCGAACAACATGTCGCCCGAGCTGAAGAGTTTGCTGGTAGCTTTGCTCGAAAAGCGTCAGGACGACCGTCTTGGCGCTCGTGGGGGAATCGCCGATATCAAGGCGCACGAGTTTTTCGCTGGCATTGACTGGGACCTGGTGTTGAAGCGTCAGCTCAAGCCGCCACTTGTGCCAGGCCCTCCCGGTGAAAACTTCGTGGCCAACTTCGACCCACACTTCACTGAGCAACCACACACGATCTACGCGCCTGAAGAGATTGCGAGCTGCTTCGAGCGTGACTTTGCTGGTTTCGACTACGTGCGTCAGCTCAGCGCGGGTGTTTGCACTGGTCGATCGTCGATGATTCCTTCGGCGAAGATGTCGGCATCGTCGGCGTCGACTGTGTCCAGCCGTTCGAGCTTCAAGGACGCCAGCGAGGATTTCGAGTCCAGCGGAGCGCCGGTCAACCAAGACCAGCAGAGCACCTGTGAAGATGACAAGCCAGAGGTGGAGCTGGAGGCGGAGCTAGAGGTCGACTCGGTTCGGATCAAGATTTGAACGTGCTGGTGAGAGGTTTGTACGATGATAAGGATAACTATTTATCTAATTTCTTCAGTTGGCACTGTTTCTTGATGCCTGGCGGTCTTCACTTTACAGCACGACTCCACTTTGCGACACGACTTCATCGCTGGGATTGCTGCTAAATTGTTTATGAAATGGTGCAGTCGCTGCCCTCCGATGTCCTCCGCCGTTGCCCCTGCCCACTTCGTATTTGTTGCTGATGGAATTGCTGCTGTCGCAATCGCTCCTGCTCCTGCTCCTGTTGGTATTGCCGGGTCTGCGTGTCGACCTGCCGCTTTTGCTCCTGGTAGTAACGTTCAGCCTGACGCTGAGCCTCCAGCTCCTCTTCTGAGATCAGCATTTCACCGTCAGCAGACACAGGGATGAACTCATTTTCACTCGTCTCGTGGATGTGATCCTCGTCTTGCCCACTGCTCTCGTTTCTCATTCTGTCGCCGTCAGCGTCATCGTCTTCAGTTTCGCCTTCATAGCCATCTAACGCCTGCTCGGTTGTATCACGATCTGCCCCAGTAGACTGCAGCTGGCGAGGAGAGGTGCGAGGCGAAACCCGTTTGTTTCTGTGCACACGTTCTTCCTCTTCTCGCTGGAACTTCAGCGCGAGCAAGTAGTCTGGATCCAGGTTCTCCTCATTGGCTTCTGCTGACTCTCCGAAGAGCCCATCGCTTTGCATGGTATGCTCAGCAGCACGAGAATCACCACCCGTCCTCTGTTCGTCTGCATCCTCAGGAGACACGCACCCCGTGAGGCTAAAAGCACGAGCTTTACGCAATTCTTCTTGTTCTTGCTCCCGTTGTTGCCTTTGCTGCGTCAGGATGCTCTCTTGCTGCTCGGAAGACGTTACAGGTCGGAACTGGGCATCAAGATACTCGGTGTCGCCATCGATTTCGTTCAGCAGCTCCCACACGACGCTGGGTTCGTCGAGGTACCCTGCGTCCGTGACTAGCAGATATAACGCGCCTTCAAACTAGTGGTACATCCAACATATGCGTTAGAGTAACGAGTTGCTACGTCGCTACTGTAGCTTTCAGCACGTACCTTGAAGAGCGTGGAGAAGTGATTGTTGCGGAAGAAAACGCTCAGCTGACGTTCACGAAGTTCTTCGTGCAGCTTCACAAGTCCGTAGTACGTGAGCTGACTAGCTGTCGAGTTGAAGAACTCCTCAAGTACCGGACCCTCTTCCAGCAGCGTCGTCGCTGTATCCAGTGCGTCGGCATCGCTGATGTGGCGCTCCTTCATCATGGTCCGCACCGTTTGCTGCGACGGACTTTTCTTCGGAGACGTCATCGACGTCGTCGAGTTCGGGGACCCCGCCACACCCGAGGAGGACGCAGGAGCGCTGTTGATCTCGATCGACAAGTTCTGAAACCCGCCCATCTGAGTCGCTAGTGGCGATGGAAGAGACGCAACTGCAGGCTTCACCTCCTCCTCCTCCGTTGGAGTGGAATCCGACGACCTCTCTGTGTCCACCTGCTTCTCTGTCTCCGTCGCAGCCTCTTCATTGGCTTCTTCCGTCATCAGCACGCCACGGTAGTCCACCAAACGCTCAATGAGCTCATTGTACGACTTGTTCCCCACCACCTTCATCTACAACAACCCACACACTCCATCAATCAGTCGCCCAGCACCTCCACGAATCCGTCCACTGACGCACCGTGGCGTCGTCCTGGTCGTCCAGCAGCCAGCCGTGCACCAGTGCGATGTCCAGCATGTCGAAAGCCGCACACGCCACCGTGTACTCAAAGTCCGTAATGCTGCAACAAAAGCCACAGTCAGTCAAGTGTCCAGACCAGTCGCCCACTCCACCCACTCACTTGTGGAAGCGCACGTTGACGTCCAGTCCCACGAACATGCTGGGCAGCAGCTCGGCCACGTCCTGGAGCGTCTTCTCCTGCGTCAGGCGCTGCAACTCGCTGGCGTTGATCACGGGCGGGTTCGTGTCCAGCAGTCGGCGGCGCACGAGCTGCATCAGGTCGCGCGCGCTCACGAAGCCTGGCGCCTCCACGACGCCCTCGAGCGCCAGCTGCCCGCGCAGCAGCAGCACGTTGGCGATGGCCAGCAGCGGACACGGCCCATTGGAATTCTGGCACACGTAGCTCACGGGCGTCCCCAGGAACTGCGTCTGCTTGACGGCGTACGCTTCGTCCATGGCGATAACAACTCGATACTGTGATGTCCCTCACCTCGCTCCGCCTTTGAACTCCCCTCGCGTTCTGATTAGCCAGCGGCTGGTCTGGATTTTTCTGGTTGAAGCGCTGTATGCGAGGTCCCCCATATTATGGGTACATACTGTACTGTGTCTGCCACACCAGTGGTACATACACAGTGACAAGCATCGACATGGACGGCAGGGAGGTGAAGCGCGAGCGGCCGGAGCTGCACGACCCGCACGTGCCGCGCTTCCCCGTGATCTACAAGGAGCCGACTTTCCAGCAGGTGCGCGACAACGTGAGCCAGGCCGACCTCATCCAGAGCGCGGCGCTGGGCGTCGTGTCCTTCCCGCTCGGCTACATCGTCGGTGCGTGCTGAGGCTGGTGTGGAGATTGGTTGTCGACTGAAGCGCTGACTGGAGGCTTTTTGTTGCTGTTCTGCTGCTATCTGCAGCCCGCCAGCTGGACCGCAGCTTGGCGCGCCCGGGCATGTGGTTCACGGGCATCATCGGCGCGGCGGGCAGCGCCATGCTGGCGTACCAGAACTCGTCGCTGCGTCTGCAGGGCTTCGGTCGCAACGACGAGGAGGTGGCTCGCTACCAGTCCACCAAGAGCGGGGACTGAAGGGCTGCACATGGGCAATAAACGAGCAAAGGCTGGTGGGCACTACTGGGACTTAGGTGCAGCGATGGAGGTGGGGGCGGATTTCCGCCGGTTTGGAGCTGCACAACTAACTGCAGCGATGGGAGCTTCATGAGCTCTCGCACAGGATGTTCATGCAGCACAGGTAGACATGAATGATAAACTATTCAACTTCACCATGAGCGAGCGTCTTTTCGTCGACAGAATTACGCGAGTGTGAAGCCGTACCGTCAAGTAACTGCAGCTAACATCTCGATCGGTCGGAGACAGCTCCGGAGAAAGAGGAGAGTTTCACTACATGTCTATCTCATTACAGTGTGGCACATTCCCATCCCGAGGTTCGCGTGTGGAAAGTTTGTCGGGCTACCCGACATTTGTAGCTGAGCATCAACATCAGCAGCTTGCAACGATTCTCGTTGAAGACAGACAGACATGTATATCAAAACTTGATATTTATTATCCAGCTTGTTACTCTGACACACCTGCGCCCTGTTTGAGCGCGTGCAGGTTCGCTTCACTTTGCCAACTTTCGTGCCCCCCCCCAGTCAGCCCGATCTCCATACAGAGTTGAATACCCTCGAATCCTGTAGTCTACAAGTTGTAGTGTTCGACGACAACCGTAATGCGCTCAGCAGAACGCTAAAAAAACATCGCCGCGACAAAATGTCTATACGGAATATCATTGTGGTCGAACACAGTGCACGAACTTTTGACCCGGAAAGTAATGAGTGAGTGCCCTTGGCGTTGCTGTTGCAAAAACAAAAATCGTGAGAATTTCCTCCTCGGATTCGAACTAGTTGTTAATATTATTTGAGTTCTAATTCATCTTCACGTCGAAGCCACCACGAAAAGGTGGACAAGCGAGCCGTCGCAGGTGTTTTTGACTTGTACTGCAGTAGTATATGAGCGCGGGTATCAGGTAACTACCGGTAGGTTAACCCTTTGAGCCCGAAATGCCTATGCTTTCAGGGGTTAGATGTTTTTCCCGCAGCTATCAGTACTGTATCTAACTACATGTATCTAACTTACCGAATTTCCGCACCACTTGGTGGACCGAATCTCCCGCACCACTTGGTGGACCCGGCAAATCATCCGACACTTAGTTCACCGGTATCTACATGTAGTGCAGACCAACTCAGTAAGCGGGTACATGTAGAACTTACAGAACGTCGTTGACTGGTTCAAGCAGAAAACTCGTGTCAACGGTACAGTACACAACACAGACGAATACGTGCGCAAGCTCCATGTCCGTGATGCAGCAAACAGATAAAGTGGTGGAATACTTACTTTTAGTACTACATTACAGTAATGTACTGTCATTACTGCATTGCTGCCTAACCGCGTTGCATGTCGCCGAATGTGTCATCACGAAATCGTTATGAGTTGTGTTGACTCGTATAGCGGCGTGACGTGATGACAGAGTTGTCACGTGGCTGATGATCGGGTAGATTTTTTTGCGGGTCGTATACGGGTCTGGTCTTGTTTAGGTCTAAGGTAGCTTTTTGCCAAAGGTTGATACCTACCACCGACCAACCATGTCATATGAGGGCTTAGAGAGACCGTTTGCACCCGGAGCGAAGCGGAGGGCTGCAATGGTCGGCGCGTAGCCCGGAGTAGGTGCCCTGACAAGAAGTTATAATCTAATCCAGACACCGCGCCTGGCCGAGTCGAGGACTTAGCGTGAGGCGCAAGGGGGTGGGGCAGGCCGCGAAGCGGCGCCCCCCGAGCGAAGCGAGAGAGGGGCGGGCCCCCCGCCGCGCCGTCGCTAAGTCCGCAGACGAGAGCCAACGCGCGAGTGTCCTACTAACTTCTCTGTTGATGGTGTTGTCTGTGCTCACGAAGGAGCGTACCAACGTTGTGTCAAATACAACTTCAACGTGGTATCTGATTGGCTCGACCTATACAAGACCTGACCCGTATACGACCCACAAAAAAGGTTATCGATGATCGCCAGTCGTGATGAGTTACGGTACTCAAGTACGAGGAAGCTTGAAATTAAGCCCGCCACTCCCTCTCACGTGTCATTCCACGATCGTCCTCAGTCCACTCAAGCCCTCTCTGACAATATTTTCATCAGTGCAATGAACGCCTTCTCGTTTCGCCCGCCCCAGAGCCTTTCGCTGAGTGATCAGGTGATTGGTGAGGTGGTCGTACGGCGGGCTAAGCGTTCACTTCACGTCCTCAACGAACTCGACGGGGAACGTCGCGGTTCCCCCAAGAAGACAAGTACCCAGCAAAAATCATTCCGCTCGAGCCAGCAGTATCCCCCCAAACCGATGTCTTCACACCCTCCGATGCAGTGCAGCACGGCGATAGCACGAGGCCAAAACGTCGATTCCTCGTGGGACGAGCTGAACACTGCGGAAAAAGCGCTTCTGCTCCAACGACAGCGCTGCCGACGAGCCCAGCAGAAATACCGACAAAAAAACAACGAGAAAACACTCGCCTTGGAGGATGCCGTCGTACAGCTACAAAAAGGGATCCAGCACCTCAAGACGAAGCGATCGAGCAGTATTCCTCCGCCAGTTTCAATCACTACAACTCCGTGGAAAATGCTGGTGGAGTACTTCCGCTTCTTTCGCACCGGCTTGGATGTACCGGAACAAATACTGCATCCCACGTCACCGTTGTGTCTGGATGAAAACCACGCGCAGAAGAAGTTCCTACAAATGGCTATGGCGTCCGATATCGCGTTCAATCGAGGCTATGGCGTGGACGCGATGCTGGAAGATTGGAGGGTCCTAACACTCCACCACAAACAACACGAAATTCGGCTCGTGCGCTTGGACCATGATGTCGATGGTATGGTGGTCGCTACGTTGAATAATTCCACGACCATCACCGAAAACATGCTGCGGAGTTCGCTTCCCGATCTCATGTGTGGCGGTGATCCAAACAAGTGGCACCCTCTCGTACGGAAACTTCTTGAGCAATGTTTCATGATCCCAGCCACTGTGCGCTTCGAATGGGACGACACGAGAAATCGCTTTGTCAGCGCGCACTACGAAGCAGACATGCTCACACCGTTGCTTAAGCTACTGGGCAACTTGGAGGATGCGTCCATCGTGCTCAACAGCACCTTAGGTATTCACTACAATTGCGTAGCTGAGGATTTATCGATCTTTTCTCTCTGATGAGTCGTGATACTTGCTTGCGTGAATGGTAAACTACAGTGTTGTGACAGCTTAAACTCAACCGTTGTCTGCAAATCCAACTAGCCAAGCGCCGCCGCTACGCGGCGGAGGTTTTTTTATTTGTTGGAACCGCTCAGCTCACTACGCTCGCTTCGCTATTGAGTGCAGGATACCTACGCTTCGCTCCGGCAGTGGCGCTCCCCGTTCCGCTCGCCTGCGGCCTCGCTGCACTACTCACCCACTGGTTCTGCGTGGCCGCCTTCGCTACGCTCGGCAGCAGCCAATTAATTCTACCCAATGAAGGCCGCCTTCGCTGCGCTCGGCAGCAATTTTTATTTTATCCAATGAAGGCTGGGCTCAATGTAGTATTTGTGCCCAATGAAGGTCGTAGATCGCGAATTTCGGCCAATCGGAATAAAGGTCACATTTCGCTTCGGACCGACGGACAGCGTTGCTCTGATTGATGCTTAGGACTAGACGAGCGCCGCCGCTCCGCGGCGGTGGCGCTATGAACTACCTTCGTGTTTATATTGGCCGCCGCTACGCGGCGGTGATATTATTATCTATGTCAGTTTTAATATTAATATAATTATTAGCCGAGTCCCGCCCCTGCGCGGCGGTGTAATATGACGCCTCCGTTCCGCTCGCCTCGTCGGCTCGCTGCACTACTCGCAGTGCTATGCCAATGAGTTCGATGAAGGGCGGGCCCTTCCGTCCCGCTATATCGACCGGTGGGGCCGCCTTCGCTGCGCTCGGCAGCTTTTTGGCCAATGGGGGCCCGCCTTCGGTGGCCCATGGGCAGCTGTTCGCACCGCCTGACAGACCCACACACTTGACGGTTGCTCTCGTTCAAGGGGGTAGATTTTAATGAGGCAAGCGGCAGAATGTTCAAAGATGAATCATTCCTTCCCCTGGCTTTTGACCACGCGCAGCTATGTGAGAGAAGCCGTTTGCTGTCGGCAAATAGGTGCCCAGATACCAAATACTTCAAGTAATAGCATTGCCTGGTATACTCCTCGAAAAAATACTGTGGTGAGTTGTACCAGACGACAGCGACGCCATTGTCGACGCCGCCGCCGATGGCTACACTGTTGTTACACCGACACCGGCAGCCGACACAGAAGACCCCATCATCATGAAGACTACATCAGCATTGCGCAAGCGCGAGTGCCGCGTCAGCAGCGGCACTTCATAATCAAGACAATGGTTGGTGTTGGAGATTGGGGTGCTGCCACAGAGCAGCCCCCATGAGGGAAGTACAAGTAGGAGTAGAACGGAATAACTGCTTGCCTAATTGAACTCACTTCGCAATCTACTTTGCAGCGCGCAAAACGTCATAAAGAATTCTTTGACTCTGACAAGCATCGCATCATCATGCCGGGCATGAAGGACGACTACGAGTACGACGCCGAGGGTGATGTCAAGATGGCGATACCGCAGCCCATCTTCGAGGTGACGAGGGCTCCAAGTCTCAAGGTCTGGAGTCAGTCGGCTATCACTACCTTTCTGCGAGAGAGGAAACAATGTGAGGGCAAGGTTATCGAGCAGTGCCGCGTTACGGGCGAAGTCCAAGCAGCCGTGACGCGAAGCATCCGCTCGACGTTGGAACCGAGGGTTCTTGAGCACGTAGCTCACTATCTCCTGAAGCAGGATGCTGCCAGTGTGTCGGATGATATGCTGGTAGCCGAGATGAAGAGGAAGGTCGGCACGATGGTAAACGGCCGTGTTCCCGATGTCACACAGCTCTTCGGACGAGAGTTGAAGATGGACCTGTCGGAGGTGGATGTCGAGGCACGGATTGCTGCCTACTTCATGAAATTTGACCAGCTGATCGAGGATAACGGCCTCGCCAGTATGCTGGGCCGCGGTGTGGCTATCGACGAGCAAAGTCGCCAGCGGATGAAACTACGCTGTAAGCTGTTGCTAAGTAGTGTGACACCCGAGATGCTGAAGGTTGACTTGACCAGGTTGGTTGAGTTGACCCACCGCCAGGCGAAGGTTAATGACCTGGCTTTGCACGACCTGATGATCGAGCGTGCGACGCGACAGCAGCTGTATCATCTCATGCAAGCCGAGATGAAGAATGCCGCCGGCCCTCGCTCCAAGGAGACGTCCGCAGCCGTCGTGAAGACATCGCAGCGTCCAGCCAAGCAGCAGCAGCAGCCGCGCTCAAGCGCCCCAGGAGGTAGTCGTGGTGCCGCCGAGCAGAGGAAGCCGCCCCGAGATGGGTGCCTGATCTGCAAGGGCGCCCACTGGGCCCGTGACTGCCCCGCAGCAACAGCGGAGCAGAAGGCCGAAGTGGTGAGAACACTGCGCGAGAGACGCGACCGTCAACCGGAGCGTGTTAAGCGCATCACCAAGGATGACGCTCCTGCATTCCGAACCGCCGTCATCAACGGGGTGTTGGACGTGCCCTTTTGTCCGGACACTGGTTCGGACGCAAACATCATTGGCAGGCCGGTGTTGGAGGAATTACGCGATCTAGTGCACGACCTGCCTGTTGAGCGTGTTGAGCCGCCAATCCAGGTGGTCGCTGCCGGTGGCAGCGTGATGCTATGTCGTGAGAAGGTGCAGATTGACCTGCAGATCGTAACAGCAGCCGGGCCACTAGCATTGGCTAACATTGAGTGTCTCGTGCTGGATGCCCCCGAGGAAGAGCTGCTGTTGGGAAAGACGACGTTGCAGTCGATCGGGGTTGACCTTGATGGTGTTTTCGCGCAGCTCGCTCAGCAGCATATTGACGCTGCAGAAGCTGAGGCTGACGATGTCCCGAGCAGCCATGTTGAAGTGTTGGGGACCGCAGAGGAGGACGAGGTGGAGACCGTGTTGCATCGCCTTGTGGATGAAGCTATCGAAGGTGGTTTCGACGCCGATCATGGTGATGAATTACGTAGAATTGTAATCGACTACGCTGATGTTTTTCGGCTTCGGCTTGGTCATGATGAGCCAGCTGATGTTGAACCCTTGGAAGTTCGACTTGAGGCAGGAGCTCAGCCCTATCGCAGCGGCGTGCGCCGCTATCCGGAGGCACAGCGGCAGTTTCTACGGGATTACGTGCGGGAGTTGGAGAGTGAAGGGCTAGTGGTGAGAAACAACCAGAGTCGCTGGTCTTGCCCTGCATTGCCGGTAGCGAAGCGAGGCTCCGGCGAGTTCCGGATTACCATCGATTACCGTCCTGTTAACCGGATGACAGTGCCTCTGGCCGGCGCTGCGCCTAACCTGGCCGTGGTGGTGGAGTCAGTGCGAGGTGCCTACGGGTTCGGAGCATTTGATTTTCACAAGGGGTTTTGGCAGATGCCGTTGCACCCCAACAGCCAGGAGATGTTCAGTTTCGTCACGGAGGATGGTGTGTTCACCCCTACACGAGTTCCCCAGGGTGCTAGTGATTCAGCAGTCCATTTCCAAGCCCAGATGAACGATATCCTGAAGGACTTGCTATTCCGCAGTGTGTTGGTATGGATCGATGATGTACTTCTGTTCGCACAATCGGCCGGCGCTTACCTCAAGAACCTCGAGCAGTTCTTCTCCATTTTGAGACAGCGCAAGCTGAAGCTCAACGCCAAGAAATGCAAGCTTTTTGCAAAGCGCGTGGAATGGTGTGGGAAGCTCATTGATGGTGAAGGTGTTGAGCATAACCCTGAACGACTTGCAGCTTTGCGGCCGATGCCTCTGCCGCCCACTGGTGCCGCTCTTCAGCATTTCCTTTGCGCTCTCAACTGGTTGAGGGACTCTATGGTGGATTATGCCCGGACCACGGCGCCACTGCAGGAGAAGTTGGAGCAGGTGATGCGGGCCCGAGGACGTCGCAAGGCACAACTAAGTGGTGCTTCACTTGAATGGAGCGACGGCGAGGCAGCTGCCTACCGGGAGACGCTCGCGATGGTGGAGCGCTCCTGCAAGCTCGTGTTTCCTGACAAGGCCGCCACTGTGTGCATGTTCACGGACGCCTCGCTGACTGGTCATGCGCTAGTTCCGACGCAAGTGCGTCGCTGGCAAGATGATGTTCCAGTTGAGGAGCAACAGCACGAGCTACTTGTATGCCGTGGTGGTCTTTTCAAGGGGGCCCAGCGGAACTGGTCCATTGTGGAGAAAGAAGGCTACCCCATCGTCAAGGCCTGCGCCGATCTGGACTACATGCTAGTACGAGAGGGGGGATTTCATGTGTATTGTGACCACTCGAACATGATCAAGCTTTTCTCGCCCGATCACGAGGTGAAACAACATGTGAGAGGCAAACTGCAACGGTGGGCACTGACACTGGTTGGGTGCCGCTATGTCATTCACCACATCGCCGGTGAGAACAACTTGTGGGCCGATATCGTATCACGGTGGGGACAGCCTGCAGACGCGACCGCAGGAACAACGCTGGCAGTGAAGCGAGTGACCACTCGATCTGCACAAACACTGTCGGAGCTTCGACCTCTCCAAGACGGACAGTTCGTGTGGCCGACGCGGGCAGATGTCGCGAAAGCTCACGACAAGTACCGGCGAGACGCACCGGTAGGCGCCGTTATGTCCGATGGATCACTCGAGGTGGAGGGCAAGTTGTGGGTACCCTCCAAGGCGAGAGACATTTTGAAGCGCTTACTTGTGGTAGCGCATTGCGGGGCGCAAGGCCACCGTGGCGTTCACGTAATGGTGGAGCTGCTTGATCGGCATTTCACGCTGTCAAACACACGACAAGTGGTGACCCGGTTCCTCAACGAGTGCCTGTTGTGCAAGCATGTGAAGGGTGGCGCGCTCATCCAGCGCGACTGGACAGTTGATCGACCGGTTGCTTCTCGCAATGAGTGCATGCATATAGACTACCTCTACCTTGGTGAGAGCTACGGTGAGGCCAAGTACGTCTTGGTCCTGAAGGACGAGCTGACTCACTACTGTGAGCTCGTCGCTGCTGACTCTGCCAACAGTCAGACGGCTGTGGCGGCCGTGCTGGACTGGCACAAACGGTTTGGCATCCCGGCCATGTGGATGTCGGACAATGGCACACATTTCAAGTGCCAAGTGATGGAGGAACTCGCCGAGCGACTAGGGGCGGTTCACTCATTTGTTCCCGTGTATACGCCGTGGATCAACGGCACGGTGGAAAGAGTGAACAGAGACATCCTCCAAGTGCTGAGGGTTATGCTACTGGAGAACCAGCTTGACACCCGTAACTGGGCGTACCTCTTACCTCTCATCCAAGCCAATTTGAACCACAGCCCGGTACTTTCGCTGGGCGACTGCGCTCCTGTGGAGCTGTTCACTGGACTTCCAGCGCCGTCTGCGTTAGACGTCGTGGTGACACCCCAGGACAAGCTGCCAAGGACATTGCCGCTGGAGAAGGAGACTTTCCGCCAGGCTCTCGAAGAGCTACGAACGAGTCTCCATGCTCTCCATCGTGTGGTCCGGGACCGGCGCGAGCGAAGCCGTACGACTGCCATGGCCAGATCCAAAGGGACCGTGTGCAACTTCTATGAGGGAGACTACGTGCTCTGGTCGCGCGTTGACAAGCGACTACAGGGGGGCAAGCTGCTTGTGCGTTGGGTTGGTCCATTCCAGGTGGCCAAAGCCCTTCCGCACTCCTTTATCATCCGCCATCTATTACTCACAGGAGCTGAGTATGATGTCCATGGATCGCGATTGAAGTTCTACTACGACGGGGACCTCAACGTGACAGCAGAGATCCGTGAGCATATCTCACTTCAAGGCCTCGTGCTTGAAGCTCGCGAGATCGTCGACCACCGCGTGAACACCGCCACTGGCAGTCTCGAGTTGCTGGTAGCATGGCGTGGCCTTCAAGACATTGAAAACTCGTGGGAGCATGCCAGCGCTATCCAACATGACATTCATGTGCTAGTGGCCAAGTACGCTATGGAGAATGATGTACCGGAGCTGCAGTAGGCCGGTCGAGGGTCAGATGATTGCTGGCCGTCTAGTCGTCTTGGAGGGCAGTGTGGTGTGTTGTACCAGACGACAGCGACGCCATTGTCGACGCCGCCGCCGATGGCTACACTGTTGTTACACCGACACCGGCAGCCGACACAGAAGACCCCATCATCATGAAGACTACATCAGCATTGCGCAAGCGCGAGTGCCGCGTCAGCAGCGGCACTTCATAATCAAGACAATGGTTGGTGTTGGAGATTGGGGTGCTGCCACAGAGCAGCCCCCATGAGGGAAGTACAAGTAGGAGTAGAACGGAATAACTGCTTGCCTAATTGAACTCACTTCGCAATCTACTTTGCAGCGCGCAAAACGTCATAAATACCCATGGGATGAAGGACAGCGGCTTCAGTACCAGTACACGTACATCGCACGCACATTCACAATCAATACTTAAAGTATGCATTCTGCACTGAATGACGAGTCAGGTTCGTTTTCTTGAGATCACTGAATCATTTGGAGCAAGCTTTCTGGTCCCGCAATCATAAACTACGGACATCCCGAAAAACGAAAACGGAAGACCCCAGATTTAAGTTATCCCACTTTCCAGTCGTGTTCACAGCTTGAAGCCCCGTCTTGATTTTTCAAAGCTGTTCTTGTGTTTGAGTCTGTCAGGCACAAAGTGTCATTGCATTCTTAGTACAGTAGCAATACAGGTAGGAACTTCTCTAATTGCGGACGCTCGTGTTCACGAGTACGTAAGCGTACAGCAAACAGATTCATATCCTGGATGGGTGGGCAACACACTAATTCTGAGTGTTTTGCGTAGCATATGCAAGCTGGTACGTTCAAACTGATGGCTGCCGATTGTTCATCACTTCACAACTAGCCGTCCACTCCAGAAGCACTCAATACCAACAAGCACAAGGTCCACAAGAACCAGGCCATTGCGTCAGCATTTCTTCGTGCTGCTGTTTGCAGCCTTTGCCATGGTCAGTAACAAGACGAGGAAGATAGCAGCGCTCACCTGGATAAGCAAGCTGGCCGACCGGGTCACCAAGAACCCAGCTAAGCTGGAGAAGATTGCAAAAAACAAGAAGTATCGCCAGTGGCTTCAGGAGGATGAAAACCCGTTGACTATGTGAACAAAATTGGGGCTAGGCCGAGGTCCGGCGTGGAAATGAAAAGATGACCCGCGCTTCCATGAGTAAGTATCTGGAATTCTCAACTCTGGCGACATAAGAAGGGGAGTTAGCCAGGGAATGGTGGCAATTCTGGCACAAGAATGCTTGGTAGACCTCCCGTTCATAGCAAATTCACTTAGAACTGGTAGTCCCATTCAAACTGAACCCACTTGAGAACAACAATTTTTCCTTTTGAGTTACTGTTGTTGTCTTACTTGAATACACCCACTTCGTCCTCGAACTCGTCGTCTCGCTCTTCAGAGAGCAGGAATGAGCTGAGATCGTTCGGGTATTTCTGTGGCTGGCCGATAAGGCTCAACAGTACCGGCAGTAGTACGAGCCCATGGAAGCAGCCCAACACGACAATGCCCAGATACATGCGGAAGAAGTACACGCGAAACAACATGGACGGCGCAAACGCCAGGACACCGATGCCGCAAAATTTGGTGAGCGTAATACCGGAAAAGATCGATGCGCCAACGCTGGTCAGAGCGTAGCGGGTGTGGTCGTTGGCAGTTGTTCCCAAGTGATGCCTCCGCGAAAAGGCAAATTGGTGTGCTGTGTGCACGCAAAACTCAACACCAAGGCCAACACAGGCAAGCAAATTTACGACCGAGACAGCATTGATCGACGTTTCTGCGCCCGGCCCAGCAAGCATATTCCACACAAAGAGAAAACCCAACTGCGAAAAAGCCATCGACAGCACGCACAAAGTGACAACGATGGTCAACCGCAAGCTTCCGTCCATGAGCACGAAGAGCGCTCCAAACACCACGGCCAGCGCCAACAGCACACTTTGCAACGCCACTCCCTGGATGTACGTGTATTGCTCTTCGTATACGAAGACAAGAGCGTACGGGAATGCAGTAGCGGAATGATCGGTACTCCAACGACCCACCACATCATGAAGATAGTAGTACGAGTTCACGAACATGGACTGGTTACGCAGTGCATTCAGTTGAAAGCGCATACGAGAGCCAATGATGGACATGTTGTCAGCGTCGTCGTCATCTGCTTTTGGCTCATTGAATATGATGTCTCCTTCGTATTGGGCTCCACAAAGCCCGAAATGCTGGCAACACGACGAATCAATTGAAATTTGCGTGAAGTTCTTCACCAACGGGTAGAACAGCGCATTGGGGGTCACATTCGCGCTTGCTAGAGCATCATACCCATACTCGGACGCAAAGAACAAATCTCCACTGGGGTCTTCGACTCCAATATTCGCGAGTTCGTACGGAAACGGATCCATGGGCTGCACCGGACAATCGCACAAACCTTGTTTAATCTTGTCCTGAAGAAAAAAGCGCATTTGGCGCCATTGATTGAACGTATGTAGCCATGAATACACCGGCAGCTGAACGTACTGGCGAAGACCGGAAAGCTGATCCAATAACACATTCACATCTTGTTGAAGGCGTGCATCTGTGTAATCCACATCGCTACCCAGAACAACATAGGCTGGCGGTCCAGCCTCACCAAGCGCAGTCTGTTTCTTGAAGTACTCGTGCAGGTAAAAATCGGTAGGCACCGCAAGCTCTTGCTCGAGTCCAAGTGGCAGTTCGGAGGATCCAAAGGCGCTAAGCGTTATGACTGAAAGAGCAGTCACGAGCACCAGCACTTTCGTGGATCGTCGCAACAGGAAGGGAATGTAGGTTTTCTCCACAAAACGCTGAATTGTACCAGTGCTACTCGCATGAACTGGTGCTTCACCAATTCGATCGCTTTCGTCAACCAGCAAGTCGTACTGGTAGTGAATCTTGGACTCGATCCTTCGCTTACCGCTTGTGTGCGGCGTGAGCGTGAGTTTCTGCTTTACCCACGGGAACAAGTCATAGCGCCGAGCACGCACGCGGCGCGCATCCAACACGAGGGCCGAGGCAAACCACGTCATTTGCAGCGCAAAGTCAGCGGCAACTGCCAACGCAGCAACTACGCAAAAGCTCGTCAGGGCCGGAATACGTGTGAGTGCCCCGACCAAGAACGCCAATGTTTCAGCAACAGCCGCCACAGCGATCGAGGGCCCGACATTAACCATTGTTTCTCCCAGCACCTGCTTCAACATCAACAGTTCGTCCTCTGCGCTGTCACGCGTGTTGCGCTTGGTGTCCAGCGTCGCGAGGCCTCGCAGAGCTGCCAGTCGATCGAACTCGTTGGTTAGGATGAACATGTTGTCGACGCCAATCGCAAGCACCAAGAACGGCACGACCTCCAGCGTGATCATCGTCACCTCCATCTGCAGTATGGCGCAGCTCACGCCCATCGCCGCCCCCAGCGACAGCAGCACAATGAGAATCCCAGTGAGTCCCAGGCCGAAGCGGGAGCGTACAGGGTCCGTGAACTTGCCGAGGGAGGCCGACACGTACAGGAACATGACGAGGTAGCTCACCACCACGATGAACGCGTTCTGATTGGTCTGCACCACGAGCGAGTCGGCCACCGACCGCTCCGCCATGTACGCGAGTCGCATGCCGTCGACGCCCACGTCCGCCAGCTGCTGGTCCTGCACGCTGTCCCAGATGAACTCGTCCGTCGCATTGGAAGCTTTTGACTGCTTGAGCGCCTCTGCGGCTTGTGCTGCGATTGCGAGGAACGCGCGCTGCTCCCACTGCTCCACGTGCCTCGTGTACGTCTCGTTCTGCGGCTGGTTGTTCAGCAGGAACGTGACTATCAGCGCCTTGGCCTGCGGAGTGGCCTCCCCGCACGGGTCCGGGTTCTGGTGGCACTCGTCCCTCGACAGGCCGCCGAACACGACGTCCCTCATGACGGGGACGCCGTTCTGGTCCATGCAGGGCGCGCGCTGCTGGAGCGCGGGGTCCGTCGTCTGGCAGGCGGTCGTGAGCTTCACGTCCGGGTCATGTTGAAGCAGCGACGCGTTGCTGAGCCAGAACTGGAATGGGCTCGTGACCAAACACCCTTTTCCGCGAATGGGTCGGTAGCAAAAGTCCGCCAATCGGAGCGTCACGTTATTTTGGGCCTCGTCCTGCACCACGACGGCGGCTTCTGTGATTTGGGTCTGGATTTTGGCCATTTGCAGCAGAAAGCGGCGCTGGACCAAATCGTGGGCGGCGTCACACGTCGCAGACGGCGGATTTGGGTCCTCCTCCACGTAGAAAATGAGCTGCTGGACGCGGAAAAAGGGACCGAAGAGCTCGTCGAAGCGCGCCTGCTCCTGGGCCGCGACGCTCTGCGGCGGCACCCACAGACTCTGCGGGTCCGTCTGCAGCCGCATGTTCAGCAGCCCCAGGCACAGCACGCAGCTGCAGACCAGCGCCATGAGCGCCATGAGCGCGGGGGAGCCGCTGCAGAGGGCGCCGAGGCGGTAGAAGGCGCGCGCCATGGCTCGGGAAGGGAGGAATGAGTGAGATTGAAGCTGATGCGGATGCGACTTTTGGCCAATGAGCGGTGAGCGCAGAAACGCATACAAAAACCTAGTGAACGGTTGAAGTGCGAGCAAGACTCTTGACTCAGGAGCAGGTCAAAGTACGTAAGATATGGATATGCTGAGTCAGCACTTGCTCAGCATGTTGCTGGCTGCCGCGGGCTCTGATACGGGGTAACGTTAGCAGCTACTGTAGTGGACCGTGGCTATCGACGCACCAGCATGTACATGTACTACATATAGGTATATAGGTTGTGAGGCCGACAGGCCAGTCAAACATGCTGCGATAATACTGCAGTCTGTCTGAAAGATCTTGGAATCAGTCGACCGTTGTTGTAGGACACGGCGTCCATGGTGCGCGCGCCAACGGACGGACAATAATGCAGCAGCTCGCAACGCTTGACAACTTGCCGCCAGCAGTCTCGATAGACTAAGCCGCCGCTCGGAAGATCCAATGTCTGTGGTGTGACTCCAGCTCTCAGTCAGCACTTCCAGCGTCAAAACCTGACGTTGCACCGAAGTGCTGGATGCGAGTCAGTGCGGCCAAGGCAAAACCAAGTTTACAGGCAAAAAGTGTCAAGGCGCGGTTTGACGTGCGCGCATCGTGCTTGAAACTGGCGACGTACGCGACGTACTGCGTCAACCTGCCCCGTCCATGCATTTTCACTTGCGCCCAGTATAACCTCTGCCTGATCCCTCCGCGTGACTGCGTGACAAGCGAAAGATGGCGAACTACCAGCAGCGACTGGCAGTTCACAAGTCGCCGCCCAGCGCCCAAGCTCCAGCAGCCACAACCGCTTCCTCTTCGCTCTTACTGGCGCCGCCGCCTCGATGCTCAACTCGCCGCAGTCGCAGTCGCTTTCGGCGTCTGCGCCGCTGCCGGCCGCGCCCTCGAGCGCCTCGTCGTTCCTGCGCACGGCCGGCCACCTGTACAAGAAGACGGGCCTGGGCCGGTCCTGGCGCCCGCGCTTCTTCTCGCTCGAGGGCACCGTGCTCTACTACTACAAGCGCGAGGGCGACTCGGTGCCCAAGGGCATCGTCGTGCTCACGGGCTGCCACATCCGCGCCACCAAAGACAAGAAGCTCTACAGCTTCCGCATCTCGCACCCCAAGACGTCCAAGGTCTACGACCTGGCGGCCACGCTGCCCAGCCGCACGGAGGACTGGGTCCACGTGCTGACCCAGGCGGCCACGCTGGCGCAGACCTCCAGCTCGGGCTCCAGCCGGCAACTGCCCCTGGCCAGCTCCTCCAGCAGCGACTTGCTGCTGCACTCGGCCTCGTCCCGCTCCATGCTCGTGGACGCGTCGGTCACGGAGCTCCTGGACGTCCCGGGCGCGGCCGTCCCCGACGAGTATCGGGACAGGATGGACGGTCTGCTGGCCGAGTTCGTCGCTCAAGCGCGAGAGGACGCGGACGGATGGAAGTTCCAGACCGAGCAGCGCGATGTCAAGGCCTACGTGCGTTGCGCGTCCCGGATCGGAGCCTTCAAGGGCGTGGGGTTCATCGCTCACCATCCGCACAAGGTGCTGCAGCTGGTGCTGGAGCTGTCGAAGCGGTACACGTTCGACCCGCAGCTGCTGGCCACGCAGCGAGTGCACGTCTTCAGCGACCACACGTGGGTGGACCACTTGACGTACAAGGCTGTGTTCCCCGCCGCTGCGAGGGACTTTGTCAACCTCACGCATTGGCGAGTGCTGCGGGATGGATCGATGGTCGTCGTAGCGACGTACGCTGAGGACGACAGCTTCGTCAAGAGCCAGGAGCCGCAGATCGTGCGCGGCAAGATCGTCATGGCCGGGTTCTTGCTCACGCCCAACGAGGATTACACCGGTGTGCACGCCACGTACGTTACCAAGGTGGACGTGAAGGCGGGCATCCCTGCGGGTCTTCAAGCCAAGATGTTTGTCAAGCAGGCGTTCGTGGTGGACGGACTGCGGAAGGCGCTGGATGAGGACGAGAGCCCCAGACAGTGGGAACGCGTCACCAACGCCACACCCTTTGGCATTGCTACGACGGATTGTGTGGAAGACGAGGAAGAAGCGTTCTCCATGCGGACACAATCGGCGGATGTCAATGACCAAGATGACCAGGCCGACTCGCTCCCAACCAACCGACCGAGTGTCGTGCCGGAAGAAGGGTTCCCTGTCGTCCCTGAAGAGTACAGCGAGATGATTGAAAAGGTCGTCGCGCGTATGGAGACCGAGCTGAACGACGAAACGTCCTGGAATTTCATCGGCGACAAGGATGGCGTCAAGGCATACACCAGGGTGGATGGGTCCTTGACGGCAGCGAAGGGTGTGGGTTACTTGCCCTACCACCCGCGCGCTATCTGGGACCAAGTGGTGGACGCTGCCAAGCGAAAGCTCGTGGACCCGCAGCTTGCACTGGGCATGAACCTAAGGACGTTGAACGCACAAACCAAAATCGACTATCTGGAGTACAAGTCCATGTTTGTGGTTGCCGGACGCGATTTCTGTAACCTGGCTCATTGGCGTGTGCTGCCTGGAGGCACGATTATCATAGTGGTGCAGAGTATCGAGGATCTCGAGTTGTGTCCGCTCAAAGAGCCCAAGGTCGTCCGTGGCGACTTGCATCTGGCTTGCACCAAGATTGTCCCGAATGCAGCGTATGATGGTGCAGAGGTGACCATGATGCTCAAAACGGACCTCAAGGGCAACATCCCTGCTCGAATCGCTGGAAAGGCAGCAGCAGAGCAGCCGTTTGTCATTGCTCGCATGGGCGAGGTGATCAAGGCGAGGCGCGACCTCGACAAGGTGGCGGCTCAGGGTAAGGTAACGAACACGTTGTTTGAGCTTCCTCTGCCCTACAAGAAGCGGTCGTCGTCGTTGAGTTCTCACGCCAAGCAGAACGGAGACGTTCGCAATGGTACTGCAGTTGCGGGGAAATCGACGGAGGAGAAATCGCGGGTTAAACCAGCATCCACTACGCCAGCAGCGGTGGCAAAGAAGAGCGAGTCGAAGAAAAATGCGGAGTCAGTTGAAGTGATGGATCTCTCCAAGACCGGCGAAAACACTGTAAACGACGTGGCGATGTACGCTATTCAATTCGGTGGGGCCATTTTGGCTCTGAAGACAGTCGGCCTTCCAACTGCCGTGCACTTCGTGGTTGTGATTCTGCTGATCCTGTTCTTCGCGCTGCAGCTCCACCTTGGACCAAGCCACATGTCACCACGAAGAAAAATAATGATCTCGACTTTCGGACCCCCTGACAGCGGCATGATTCTCGGTACGCTTCAGTTGGATATGACCAAAACCAACCACTACATCGCAGAGCGACGGAAAGCCTCGGACTGTCACCTTACCATCACGCACATCGTCTTGAGTGCTCTGGGTAAGGCATTGGGCAAAGCCCCGTCGGTGAATGGCGACCTGGTGTTTGGCAAGTACTACCCCGCGCCAACCGTGGACATCTCATGTCTTGTGGCGGTCGGTTCGGGGAAGGACCTTGGCGTTTGCCGATTGCCCGAGATCGACAAGATGACTCTGCTGGATGTGGCCAATCGAGTTCGTGGCGACGCGACCAAAATTCGCAGCGGCAAGGACAAGGGCCAGGAGGACCGCAACAAGATCATGAGCGTGCTGCCGACGTGGGTGATCCGTCCGATGCTTAACTTCTTCGGCTGGCTGGGCAGCGCCTGTGGCTTCCGCATCCCCCCTGTGGGTGTAGAGCCGTACATGTTCGGCAGCTGCATGGTGACGTCGGTTGGTATGATGGGGCTCGATCTAGCGTTCTCCCCGATCACGCCGTACTCGCAGGTGCCTATGCTCGTAACGATCGGGTCGATCATGGACAAGGCTGTCGTGGTGGACGGAAAGGTTGAAGTGCGTCCGATGTTGACACTCACCACGACCATCGACCATCGTTACGTCGATGGCTCCGAGGCAGCTCGCATGGCCAAGAACCTGAAGGCGTTCGTCGAAGACCCAAACCTGCTTGAGGCTGTCCCCGGCGCATAAGACGTCATTTCATTAATTTTGCCTCACCCGCGTTGGGTACATCGCTTCACAGTACATCTTCTTATCCTATAGCTGCATGCCAGCTAAAAGAGCTCGTGGCAAGGCTCAGCTTTTCAGTGGAACTGAGAAACTTGCAGCCCAGCCAAGTAACACTTCATCATCAATCAAATACTACTAACTTACTGTTTGCATATTACTACGTACTTCGTAGTAGTATGCTAGACCATTACTACTGCTACGTAGTACTACCGATACATAAAGTAGTATTTCATGCACTCGATGGTCGGAAACACAGTAGTAATACTGTAGTACTTAAGTATATTACTAAGGTAGTAGTATTAATAGTAGTAGTATAAACATTGATACCTACGATAGTACTACGTAGTATGATTCATAATTATAAGAAATGTGTAAATTTAGACGTCGGACAATACTGTACAACTTTCAGAACAGTTTTAGATATAGATTTATTACAAGAGCTACAAGTAGAAAAAAATGAATGTTCCTGCATCATCTTGACGAATAGCGATCTTGTTGATGACGACTGCATACGCCAGTGGCTCTGTTGGAAGATTAGCACTGACACCGCTGCCCAAAACAGCGGCGACCGCATTTGGTGAGAGTGCAAATGCTTCAGGGTGAGCTCATTGGATTGCAGTCTTGCATGGCTCAAGATCTTGGTAATGGTCGAAGTGAAAAATCCATCCGTGGCAACCTCGTCCGCTGTCTCGACGTGCGTTGTTCACCATTCCAAATGTTGCTATCGCGTCATAAACTGTTGCAACAGCAACCTGGCCTTGCCAATTCGGATTGAGGCGAAGGACTAGAAGAGCATCTTCGTCAGTTAGATTAAGTTCTTGCTCCAGAATTTGGCGCTGCTCGTCACTCAATCCGATCAACGACTGTGTCAGCTTCGCGGCATTGACAGGAAGGAAATGCGGGTCCGATGCGTTGTTTCCTTTCACTAGCGCGGGTGCATCAAGCTCGCTAGATCCTTCCTCTCCATGCACCGACCCCGAATGCATAAACGCCGCCTCGCTCATTATCTTGCTCTTCTTCTTCGTGTCTGTCTTATCTTGAATCTTGAATAATGGGAAAGAAAATCTCGAGCATTGTGCGCTCTACTCGATTGATAGAAATCGATCGGCCCAATTGCTTCAGCACACATGGGTTCATTCCTCATCAGCCAATCAGAAGGCGACATTGAGTCAGTTTCGTCGTCTGTGACGTGGCGCACAAGACAGTTGAGACTTTGCCCATGGTCGAGTCCGAGTTGACGCCGACGCGCTCCCCGCAGCCGGAGCAGGCGCCTCCGCCCTCCCCCAGCCCCACCGCAGCTCAGCCAAGTCACCCCCACGCGACGTCCTCCCCGTTCCTGTATCTCCTGACGCTCTGCGCGTCCATCGGTGGATTCCTCTTCGGCTATGACACAGTACTGCACTCCACCTGATACCCCCCCCCCCAGACTACCCTCTCATCACTATCTTGTATGGCTGGTAGGGCGTGATCTCCGGGGCGTTGGTGCTACTCAAAAGCCCGCAAGGTTTCGCGCTCTCCGACCTCCAGAGTGAGGCGGTGGTGGCTGCTGCTGTGGGCGGCGCCATCGCTGGCGCGGCGCTCAGTGGCATCGGCAACCACAAGTTCGGTAGACGTCGGGTGATTCTCTTCTCCTCCGCCCTGTTCGCAGTCGGAGCGGGGGTCATGGCAGTGGCTGGAACTTTTGGGGAGCTGCTGGTCGGTCGACTGATTGTCGGGGTTGGCATCGGCTGTGCGTCCATGACGGTGCCGCTGTACATCGCAGAGGCGTCACCCCCGCAGATTCGAGGGCGGCTGGTGTCGCTCAACTCGGCGCTGATTACGGGTGGGCAGTTCTTCGCCAGTGTCTTGGACGCATTGCTGGCAGATACGGAAGGAGGCTGGAGGTTCATGCTCGGACTTGCTGCAATTCCTGCTGTTTTGCAGTTTGTGGGCTTTCTAGCGCTGCCGGAAAGCCCTCGATACCTTGTCAGCATGGGGAAGGATGACGAAGCACGCGCTGCGCTATTGAAAATTCGTGGCGACCAAGACGTTGACGTGGAGTTAAAGCACATTAAGGCTGAAGTGCAAGGATCCAAGCTTGACGAATCCAATGTGTGGGAAGAATTGCGGTCGCCGCCAGTGATTCGAGCACTCACGCTTGGGTGTTTCCTCCAGTGTCTACAGCAGCTCTGCGGCATCAACACCGTCATGTACTATGGCGCCACTATCATCCAAATGGCCGGGTTCACCGATCCTTCGACTGCCATTTGGCTCTCCGCGCTCGTCTCCTTCAGCAACTTTATCTTCACATTCGTTGGTATCTACCTTGTGGAACGCGCAGGCCGTCGGATACTAACACTGGGAAGTTTGGCTGGCGTCTTTTTCTCGTTGGTGTTGCTCGGCGGGAGTTTTTACGTCGCAGAGAAGGAGTCAGTTGAGGTCAAAGGCACTGGCGCGTGTGGGGGTATCTCGACGTGCTTTGATTGTGTAGCCAATGCTGCCTGTGGGTTTTGCTCTAGCGTGGGGGGCGACTTGTGTATGTCGGGATCGCTTGGGTCGTCTTCACGTGGATTTTGCTCTGGCCCTCAGTGGTCATTTGACTCGTGTCCCGATGACAACCACGAGATCGGATGGGCCATTTTGATGGCGATGTTCTTGTACCTGGCATTCTTTGCGAGTGGGATGGGGTGTATGCCCTGGACTATCAACGCAGAAATTTACCCGTTGCGTGTGCGGAGTTTCGCACTCAGCGCCTCCACATCCGTCAACTGGCTATCCAATCTGCTCGTGTCGTTTACCTTTCTGTCGACGATCGACGCGCTGGCACCGTACGGAGCATTCTGGTTGTACGCTGTTGTCTCGCTGTTTGGCTTGATGTATTTGTGGCTAGAACTACCGGAGACAAAGGGCTTGGAACTCGAGGAAATTCAGCGCATTTTCGCGAGTCGGGTAAAGTATTCCGCTGTGATTGGAACGTCAACCAAAAACGCCCACATACAAGAAGCGATTCATGTTGATTCTAACTGAGGAAGGGCTTTACTTGGTACTGTTGTAAGAAAGATACCATAGTCTCACTGTAACGTTAGTTCAAGGCCCCGCCCAAAACGGGGTTAAGCGGCCTTTAATTTGAGTGCATGTATTGTTAATACTAATGTTATTTCGCACGTAGTAGCCTGATAATTCTCTATTGCGCGCAGTGTCAGCGCACCGAAATTGTAAGTATATCTATCAATGAAACTTCCCAGTGTAGTCATTCCGCTCAAAAACACGCTGGATCTCCTCCAGCTCCAGGCCTTTTGTTTCTGGCAGCCTCTTCCACAAGTACGCAAGTCCCACAAGAGCAAAAGACGCGTAAAGCCAAAACGTGCCGTACGGTTCGAGAATGTCCACAACACTCAAGAATGTAAACGACACGAGCAGGTTGAACAACCAGTTGACCGACGTCGCTATGCTCAGCGCAAAACTGCGTACGTGCAGCGGATAAATTTCGGCATTGATTGTCCAAGGCATGCATCCCATACCACTAGCGAAGCAGGCCAAGTAAATGAAAAGTGCCACGAAAACAACCCACCCGGAAACGTGACTCTGTGACGGGCACGATTCAAAGACCCAATTGGCGCTCGTGCAAGAGCCCTGCATCGGCGAGGCTGGTGTTCCCGGTAGGCACAAGTTCGGCGTTGAAGTCGATGGACCTGGCAGTATTCCTTCCGAGCAAAACCCACATGTTGTGCAGGCGATGCAGTCAAGGCAGGTCGAAAAGTGGGAACATTCGCCTACACCCATTATATCCACAGACTGCAGTTCGGCCGAGTAGAAACTCGCCCCAAGCGCCGTGAGCGAGAATACAATACCAACGAGGCTCGCAAGTGTGAGCACTCGTCGACCTTTGCGATCCACGAGGTAAATCCCGACGAAAGTAAAGATAAAATTGCTGAATGACACCAGCGCTGAGAGCCAAATTGCGGTCGCTGGATCTGTGAACCCTGCGAGCTGGATGATAGTGGCTCCATAGTACATGACGGTGTTGATCCCGCAGAGTTGTTGAAGAGCTTGCAGGAAACAGCCGAGTCCCAGTGCTCGCAGCACAGCAGGCGAGCGGATATCGTCCCAGATATTCGCGTTTTCCTCTTCTGCACGCGCGACTTCCGCCTCAATATGGCTGCCTTCCATCTGCACGTCGTCGGTGCCTCGGATCTGCCTCAGCGCTGCCCGCGCTTCCTCCATCCTGCCTCTACTAATCAAGTATCTCGGACTTTCGGGCAGCAGCAAAAAGCCAACGAACTGCACGACAGCAGGAACGGCCGCTAAGCCGAGCATGTATCTCCACCCGTTGTCCACGTCGGCCAGTAGAGCGTCCAGCACCCCAGAGAAGAACTGGCCGCCCGTGACCAGCGCCGTGTTGAGTGACACCAGCCGCCCGCGGATGTCCGGCGGTGCCACCTCTGCGATGTAGAGCGGCACGGTCATGGACGCGAAGCCGATGGCCACCCCCACGACAAGTCGGCCGAAGAGCAAAGCCACGAAGGTCTGCGCCGCCGCCATGAGGCACGAGCCTATAGCGAACATGGCCGACGACAGCAAAATCACGGGCCGACGGCCGAAGACGTGAGTGCCGCAGCTGCTGAGCGCGGCGCCGGCGATGGCGCCGAACACGGCGGAGGACACGACGCTCTCGCTCTGCAGGTCCGTCAGGTGGAAGGCCTCGGGCCCCTTGAGCAGCACCAGCGCCCCCGAGATCACGCCCTGCAGCAGCAGCAGCAGGAGATAGAGATACACAAATGAGAGGACGATGATACAAGCATAGGGGAGCGAGTCTCGGACTCGCACCGTGTCGTAGCCGAACAAGAAGCCGCCGATGGTGGAGCACAGCGTCAGCACATACAGCAGAGCCGGGTTGCCTTCTCTCCTCTTGCCCACCAGCGGCGTGGTCTCCTGGCAGCTCCTAGCAGCATGGAAGTACGTCATTGCGGCAGCTAATTGGTCCTTTGCGCCTCTTCGCAGGGTTTGGTAGTACTAGTCTGAATATCACCGATATCAGTAAGAATTACTGATAATGATAATGATAATGATATATTACTCGGATCGGGCTGGTGATAGTGATAATATCTATATTCGCATAAAAAAGGAGATATCAGTGATATTATCAGTAATATTATAATACACCAATGATAACGCCAGCGCCAGGGGTTAATAGTAGCCACAAAACCTGGGCAGTAGTATTACCGGAACTACCGGGGCTTCAAAATTGGAGACATACTACTACTAGTAGAGATACCAACAATTGGGTAGTAGTAGTAGTAATATTAATACTACTACTCCACTACTACTCGAGCTACAATGGTCACCGTCATGTACTGTAAAGCTCCCACCGTACTTTTAATCTCTGTAAGAAAATGATCTTAGTGTAAGTACACGTTAAAAGATCTCAGCGCTTGTCCTATACTAAATTAGTTGATGGGCGAACGAACTCCTGAAATTGAAAAATAATATACCTAACTAAACTATAAAATTTTATATGAGCTTCATTATCGGGATTACTACGTAGTATTCACTGCCGGAGAATAAACTGGTGTCCCATACACGTTATAAGAATCACGATTGACCTCATCGTCTTCCTGACAATCCTTCGTGGCACAACCCATGCTTTGTTCACTATGCTTTTAAGCGGTTTTGAAAATGGTGATCATCCCCGAGGCCTAAATACAGGCCTAATTGAGAGCCACTCAATCTTGAATTGCAAGATGAGAACCGAGTTTGCTCGTTTAGGGTCCTTCAAAAGTATTACTTGAAGAGTACTATAGTAGTGGGGCTGATGATACCATGGTATCACTCATATTGAATACCGCACTATACGGTAGTAGTAGCACTACTACCCAAAAAAATCGGGTAGTAGTATTACCGGAGTGTACTATTTCAGCAAGTACTGCCAACCCCTGGCCAGCGCCCCACTGGTAATATCACTGATATAGGCACCTTCCGAGACGGCTAGCTCTTTCCCACAAACATCAAACCACAAACAACAGTTATTTTTGTTTCGAGCTGCACTGGCTGTTCAGACAGCCTCCTACAAAATGATACATGTACATTGAGATATTCGCGTTTGAAGTTGACCAATCAAATTTCGAACATAACCGAACATCCAAAATTTCAAGCGCAAACTGTAGAAAGTGTAAAACACTCTAATTAGATTGCTTTCCACGCGAGATTTTCAATAATATGCAATTCGTTAAAATCGAGATAATATTGCAACCACAGCGCTCGAATACATCTCGAAATTTTGATCCCTGAGTAGTATGCCTAAATCGCGATTCGTACTTTGGTTGATTAGTATAGTGTTGTTTGAGGTCGTCTCATACATGTATTATCATGCCACGGAGGTTTTTTCATTGAGCGCATAACAACACCGAAAACAACGAGGGCTTGACAACGCCATCCCACCTCGGAGACCAACATCACCAATCTCGACCACTTCATGTGGATCAAGGCGAGCTTCCAATACCTTTGGGATCAGGGCTACATCGTCAAGAAGTACCAGCCTGCATCTTGCACGTCCAGTGCAGTTGACTCTGGGTTTTTTTGCCGTCGTTTGCTTCCGGCAAAACAATATTACGATATGTTGCTCAAGTTGCGTAACATAATGCTTGATGTAAACAACACTGTATAATGCCCCCCTCCGGGGAAATTCCCCTTTTGGGGGAGGGGGAATTCCCCTTTTGGGGGGAGGGGGATTCCCTTTTGCCAAATTGGTCTCGAGTCTATTTTCTGGTCCAAACCCTATCTAACGGTCCAAATTATGATCCCATAAATACCAGCTGGTGGTTAAATTCAAATGAACGGCCGGACCAAATTCTGGTCCCAAGTCCATATTGTGATGGCGACACCAACAGCAGCGGGGATGACTGCGCCGGCGGCGGGTAAGAACTCGCCGCACCTGCACTCAGTGGCAAGTAGCCTGCGCTCTTGCCTGGACGGGATGCTGCCGGACAACCTGCGCAACGACAGCGCGGGGTTCGCGCAGCACCTGGCGCAGCAGCAGGCGCGGCTGCAGACGGAGAAGAACTCGTGGCGCTTCGGGCTCAACTACCTCTTCGAGACGCTCAAGCAGCACAAGGACTGGTACGCGCGCAACCAGCAGTTCGTGCAGCTGCGCAAGGACGTGCGGCGCTTCGAGGCGCACGTGGCGACCGTGCGCACGCTGCTGGCCGAGAGCGTGAGCAAGCTGGACCTGGAGGCCGGACTGCGCGGCGCCGAGCTCGAGGGCCGCGTGGGCGCCTACAAGGTCATGTTCGAGGTCACGAAGATCGTGTCCGAGCTCAGCCGCCCGCTGGTCAAGCTGCAGATCCTCAAGCCGAATGAGTCGTCGCTCTCCGTCTACTGCGACACGTTCGTGCTGGACATCGCGCTGGCAGGAGGCGAGGGGGCTGTCGAGTCGGCATCGCTCACGACGGTGGAGAAAGGTGAGACTTTTATTGGGCTAGCAATGCTCAAAATTTGGGTTGACACGTTGTTTGTGATTTGTGATTTGTGACTTGGGTACGCAGACCAGTCGAGTCAATTCCCGGACAGAGACGAAGACTTGTTGGCGTCGTTGAAGCTGCTGGCGAGTGGCGACAGCGCCAATTTCACGGTACGGAGGTTGGAGGTGCTGGGAGTTTTTTGTGGTTTAGTAATTAATTGTGTGTCGTTCGGGCGGGCGGGTGCAGGAAAAACTGAACCGGCTGATCAACCGCGCGGAACTTGCAGTCAAGTTCCCAGCGAGTACGTGACAGTCTCGCAGTTTGTTGATGTGGGTAGTGTACTGATGTAGTGGCTATTGGTGACAGTGAGCTTCGAGCAGCTGGAGCTGGAGCTCTACACCAAGGTCACGGAGGCGTGCAGCCAGCAGGTAGGCGTGCGTCAGTCACTCAAGCTTCATTGAGACGTACACTGTACCATCAGACCATCAGACCATCAGATTGA
The DNA here is from genome assembly GCA_009729435.1 of Phytophthora fragariae. Taxonomy (NCBI): domain Eukaryota; phylum Oomycota; class Peronosporomycetes; order Peronosporales; family Peronosporaceae; genus Phytophthora; species Phytophthora fragariae. Next base: position 102,154 of record QQOI01000086.1, on the reverse strand, counting down.
CCCACCCCTTGGCTTTCGTGTTACTGTAGAAATACTGGACGGCAAAGCGTGCGGTCGAAGGAGTGCGCATCATGTTCAACGATCCGTACGCGTGCGTCCCTGTAGTTGAGCCACCGCGCAAGCGAGTAAAGCTGGACGACACGCAGGCGTCTGCCGCAGCTACTGGAGGCGCTACTGGAGCTGCTGATGTGGCAGCGATTGACGGGACCAGCGGGCCTGGAGACGATCGCGATGACAAAACATCGTCGCCCGCGCACACGGATGCTCTCTCCCCACTTGCCAACGGCGAATGGACCGGTAGCATTAGCTTTATTGAGTGGCGAGGCGAAGTGGCTCTGCACATGATTGGGGAGACCCCACTTGTGATGGCTGGCCAACAGGCTCGGAAGCTGGCGCTGGTTGCCATGCACAAGCACACAGATTTGGCTGCGACAGCACCGAAGGACGTGCATGAAGATGAAAAGTTGTTTAACGAATTCGTGAGCTGGACGGCGCCCGATGGGAAGAAGCCGATCCTTCCCCGGTTGCACTTTGCTCGTGACCGCAGCATGTGCTCGGTTTTCCCGTCGCGGTCAGCATTAGCGATGCGCCAGGAGTATACCTTGACCACGAAGGAGATTTCTGGCGGCCTCAAGCTGCACTCATTCCCCATCCCGGTACTCATTTGCAAACGAAAAAGGTGCCTTTCGAGCGCAGGACTGACTTTTTGTGTTTTTGTAGCTGTCGAACGCGTCGATGGAGACTCTGGCGAACGTTTTCCAAGTATGTGGAAGGAGCTTGTTTTTCCACGCGCTCGTGCTATCTGCATTCTGCTCGAGGAGCAACACCTTTGGCCAGCGTATTCCTGCCGACAACGAGGAGGCTGTTCACGGTTCGTTCGTCGCGTACTTTGCTGGTAGTTGGGCAAGATCTGATTACTATTTGGTTGTATATCGTGGCAGCTCGCATTAAGGTCGATGTCGCTGCCCCGGAGCGGATTACGATGAACACTGGGGACTTGTTGGGGCCCGGCAAGCAGGTGCTGATCGAAGTGAACGCGAAGCCCGACTGCTCGTTGGAGCTGAACGTTAAGTATCAGTCTGAGGCGAATGCGAACCCTTCGCTTCCACTGGAAAATGCTGCTACCCTTCATAAATTGGCTGAAGCATGCCACTCGATTCCGCTCCTTACGTACTACGCATTGAAGCGCACGGTGCAAGCCAAGAACGGCCCGTCGGCTGCTGGTGCGGCTGGAGCCAATGGCGAAGACTGCAACGGTATCGCTGCGTTGGACGGCGATCTGTCAGTGTCCATGAAAATGGAAGGCGAAGGCATGCTGCTGGACGAGATGGATATGTTTTAGACTGCTTCCCAGAGCATCCGGCGAGATATCTGCATCACTATGAAATTCCTGGCGCCACTGTGTTAGCGCGATAATGCATGCTGGATGTGAGAAGTACACGAACAGAATATTGGGATGATTTATCTTGTGGTTTGTCAATCTCCTCCAGCGCCTTCGAGGACTGGCAAGGCTTTTCTAGGAGCTACTGCCTGAGGCAGCTTCAAGCCTGGATTTGATCGAGTTCGTTCCTGGACCTGGGCCACTACTTCTGGGTCGGCTTGGTAGACGCGTCCGTCTACTCCAACCAGGAATCTGCAGTCAAGCAAAGACAAAGGTGAGTCACAACTTGTCGAATGGTCAAAACTGGAGGAAGTCTGAATCAACTCACCCCTCGCTCGCACTTTCAGAGAGCTGTCCAGATGAAGCCATGTTCGCTACTGTCCGCGGTGACAGGTACGGAGCACTGGCCGAGTTGTCGTTGCTGAGACTGTTTGCTCGGTTCCGCATAGCATTTTTGTCGATAGACCCAGCGCCGGCAGGAAGGACGAAGCCGCCACCATACACCGGGGCCATTTGGAACGGATTTTTGTGCGAGATGGGCCCGCCGGACGTAGTGGACGGGTCTCGAAGTTGGCTATTGCAGGACAGACACTTTTCACGGTCGAGACTCGGCAGCATTCCGGCGCGCTTCTGACCGCTATTGCATGCGTGCTGGTGTCCGGCTTGCTTGCCAGTGAGGAAGGCGCTCTCTGCGAAGTTGAGGGACTTTTGCGCTTGGACGATGGACGCGTTCATACTGTCCGAGAGATTCTTGAGCAGCGCCAGCATTTCGTCTTTGCCAGCCTTGGACTTCAGAGCTGAGAAGACGTCGTCGCGGTTCATCTTGATGTCGATGAAAGAACGCAAGTTCTCCACCTGCTGGCGGACGCGCGAGTCATACAGCACCTGCTCCTTGACTTCGAGCAGGTCCTTCTTGTCCGCCTTGCTCTCGCTCAGGTGGGTGACGAGCTGCTGCAGCTCTTGGCTTGCTCGCTTGAATTCGTCCTCCTCACCCAGCACGGAAGCAAGCGCCTTGTCGAGCTGGTTGCAAATCTCCTCGTACTTGGACTCGATGATTTCGTCCACGCGAGTTCGGTCGGCCTTCTCCAAGAGCAGACGCTGCACGTCTTCGACTGCGCACGTGTTGTCGTCCAGAGTGCGTCGAGTCTCGAGCATCATATCCTGCACGTTGCGGCCCTGTTTGATCATCTTGTCGGTGCAGTCGCGCAGAGCTTCATCCTTCCGGCGGTTATCCTTCTCCACGGCCTCCATCCACATCGCCAGCGACAATTTGTTGTGGAGAATGTGGTCCGAGTCCAGGAAAAGCTCCTTCTGCTCCTCGTTGAGACGGTCTTCGATCTGCATCGCGAACTGTTTGGTCACCTCGTGGTCTTCACGGATCACGTTGAGCTTTTGCTCGGTCTGCACGACGAACTCGTTGTGAACCTCGTTCACCTTGTCGACACTCACCGCGACGCGGTGGATCTCCTCTCGGTTGGCTCGCACTTGGCTCGCCACGTCGTCGATCTCCTTGAGTTGTTCGGCCTGTTTGCTCTGCTGCACTTCCAGCTCGTAGACTTTGGTGTTCACGTCGTCCACCTGGCCCTGGACTGTGATGAGTTTCGAGTTGACGCGCTCCACGTGCTTGGCGGTGTTGCGAGCTTCCCGCTCCATCTCGGCCATCTTGTCCCGCAGCCGATCGAACTCGTCCACCATGTAGCGCATGGCTTCCGTCTGCATACGCAGAGCCTTGACCAAAACTTTCTTGGACACTCGCGGCTGCTCAAGTTGCGTCTTGCCTTCCAATTCCTGACCCAATTTCTGCCACAGATCGGGAGTCCCGAGTCCGATCGAGGTCAATGCTGCATCCACCTCATTGCGCTGCATGGTAAGCGATTCCTCTGGCAATGGAAAAATGTCATAGGCATGGACAAAACCCGTTTTCATGGTTGTATTTTTATCGGTTCAACTCGAGCGCTCCCGAAATTGTTTGGAGTTCAAACCTTCAACGACGTTATCTACATAGTCGAATTGCTTGGTGCTAGCTGGGTCGAACAGATGAAGCTTCGCTACGCAGCGCTAGGAGTGAAGCATCGAGGTGAATGACGCCGAGGAGTTTTCCGAGCGACACGATGTACACTTGGGTCCAATTCGACATGGACGCCACTTTGTGAACAATGTGGAGATTCACTTCTTCCCCGACCTGGGCAACATTTTGTTAGCCAGCGGGTTTCTTGTCCCTGATGAAGGTAAGTTTAGTTTTACCTGAGGGATGTGGCTCTGAACGGGGACAGAGGTGAACTCGAAAGCGCTGAATGGCGGCCCAAATTCCAGCTGTAACAGTAGCAACACAACGCCATTAGGAGAACGTTGCATCACCTCGCTGCATCAAAGACCGCGTTGCCGCTCTCACCGTATTTGCAGTAGAAAAATCGTCCTTCTCGGAGTTGAGCAGCGACAAGTCCTCCACTGCCATGATCTTTCTCTTGTCGATATCGAGAACCTTGGACACCAAATACTCAACCTGCTTTGTTACCTTCCGATGCTTGGAGGTTTTCATCTACGGCGCAGAGCATGTTAGTAAGCGTTGCTGCGATGTCGATTAGCAAGCAGCTCTTACTCGAGGTCGATTGACTGCTATAAATCTTGCGATCCCAACTTCTAGGTCATACCGCCGAATACACCCCTTCCCCATAACAACGATTAGTTCATATTAGCCTCAATAAATCGTAATATCCGTGGGTGGATGGATGGATAGCTTTACCAGCAAAATCCTGCTGTCGTTGCTGTCACAAAGCGGGAAGTATCCATCCTTCTTGTATGTGCTCTGCGTACACGAGTACAAATTCAGCGTCATTCCAAACCTTTGGTGTGATCTGACTACAGTACGTACCAACGCCTGGATAGCTTCATCGTACGTAGTTTCTCGCGTGAATACTACGGGAACAGGATGCATGTGGTCTTTGGCGAGTTTCTGACCGAGGATGTACTCGTTCACGTCGTATGATACCGCCTTCAGTCCTGCCCACTCCGCCACAATGTCATAGAATGACGGAGTTAGCATACTGCTGACAAAGTAGGCCACGATGCAGGAAATCATGACCGGGAGCATGTGACTAAGTTGCCCCGTGAGCTCGAACACGATCACAGCCGTGGAAACTGTCTGCGTAACGGAACCGGCGAAGCCAGCAGCGCCAACAACTGCATACGTAGCTGGGCTTTGCGTTGGGCTCCAGTACACCATTAGGATTTCTCCGTACAGTCTTCCCAAGGCCGCGCCCATCGTGAAAATTGGCCCAAAGACGCCGCACGAGATCGGCGCACCGCACGGTAGCAGCGTTATAGCAAATTTCAGGAGGATGTAGGTCAGCAAAGCGGTTTGTGGGAAGTTGGAGATGTCTTTCCACTGCGGAAAACTCAGGCCTTGGTCTCGGAACAACTCGTTGACCATGATCCGATCCGAAATGCGCATGACGCCCAGAGAAAAAGTTACCGATGCAGTTAACACGCAGATCGAAATCACGTGAAGCGCGCGTCTTTTAAGAGAGGGCTTTGTCAACCCGAGTTTCGCGAAAACCTCCATCTGGGCGTAGCGCATCACGCACATCATTTTACAATACAAACCTGCTGCAAGCTAAGCCATTTTACGTGTAAGTGAGTGAGGTACTGACATGCAGTGAGTGGTTTTATAGGAGCTGCTTACCCCTGAAATCACACCTAAGAGCACAAACGCGAACATTTCCACATCCAGCTCAAAGCCTGTGAAGTTGGTCTTCTCGAAAAGGAGCTCACTTTTGAGGACGGGGGCGACGCGAAAAACCAGCAAAGCGAAGGACGAGCAAATGACCCCCTCCCACAAACACTTGATCTCGTAGTGTCTCGCTGTAGCCTCGATGCTGAAGAGAACCGCACCGACTGGAGAACCAAAAGCGGACGTGACACCCGCTGCCACCGCTGCAAGTAACAACAGATTGACAAGTCCGTTAGAACATTTCTTGAAAGAAGTTGAAATTCAGCAGTTTTTTTACCTGCGCGGATGAAGTTGTAGTTCGCTTGACCGAAGTTGGCTCGGCGGAACACTAGGATCTTCCCCATGAGGTATCCGATCATGGCCATGATCTGGGTAAATGGACCTCCGCGTCCAACTGACAGTCCGGAGCTCGAACTGATCAACGTACCCAGCGTCTTGGCTACTAATGTGCGAAATGAAAGCAGGTCGTCGGGGGGTTGGAAAACTCCTGCGAAGAGCCCACGCATTGTGGGGATCCCCGATCCATCCGACATGGGCGTGATGTAGTGTCCGCAGCACGTCGAGAGCATGCCGAAGATCACGCACCAGACGACCCAGATGAGGTAACCACCGAAAGAGAAGGCGCCCACCTCGTCCACGAGCTGGTGTCGGAATCGTAGGAACGATCGCACCCAGCCATCGAACAAAAGTCCGTAGACCCCAGCGATTGACCCGAGGATCATTAGAAACAGCCACGCCATGGGGGAATTCGGAAGCTGCTTGAATAGTCGAAGCGTGCGAATAAGCCACCGACCAAAGGGATTCGTCTCCATTCGCCGCTTCTCCTGGAGCAGGTCATTGAAGTGATCCACGGACGTGGCACGCTGCCATGTGTCTGACAGCAAAACAAAGTGGCATTACTTGAAATGCACTCTACCAACGAACGACTACGGGTAGACCCACCATAGTTGGCGCGCATGCTCCTGATCCTGCTAAGGTGTCGTCGACCTTCAGCAACGGATCACCAGTCGGAGGTGATCCGACCTTTGAACTCTGATCCGTTTTTAAAAGGTGGGGACTACAGTTTTGGCGAAGATGGGCACATTGGGCGAATCCACTTCTCCTACTAGCGAGACTGCAGTGAACGTACATGTGCCGGGGGCTCTTCCTTACTGACTCAACTACTGCAACTTGCAGTAGTTGAGTGGTAAGCGGCCTTCCATTTTAGTATTTTAAAAATGAGTTCGGTTGCAGTAGTGCACTGCGCTTCGAGAAAAATGAGTTTCTGTCAATCCCTGGCAGCAGTTCAATCTCTTTTCTTCTCTCCTTTCTCATTCATCATCAAGGAGACAAGAGAGCAAAAAGAAGAGCGTATGGATGGCCTGCAAATGTCGGACTTCGCAACGTGCGATCCTCCCGAGCCAATGGTACCTGCTTGCAAAATACCCAAGAAAGTGGTCGCGGCGATGATGTCTGCTGGTGCCAAGATGGAGCAATCGGACGGGGAGAATTTGTGCGTTCTGCGCGTTGGTGGCGTGGATACGGAAGCGTGGAATTTGTATGAAGACTGGGCTTGCTCTCTTGGAGAGGTTGACCCTATGGTAGTGGCGCACTACGCTCCACCGCTTCAATTACGACGCACGCTTCTGAGCCCTCCGAATGCGTTGGTTGCTGACATTCTGGATGAAGCCAACAGTATCATCAACCTATTCGCGCCTCTTGTCATGGACGACTTGGCTGCAGGGATTCCAGCACTTCTCGCGAATTTTGCACCTCTTCCGGCTCCAGTGGCTCCGATCAACATCCACCACGCGAAAGCTGCCGTCACCGCCGTGCAGCGTGCGATTCGCAACCCAGGCCCAAGCTTTCCGGTGATCAACGGGTTGCTCAGAGGACTCTACATTTGTCAAGTGGAATTCACTTGGAACGGTGTCGTGGTCGTTGTGCCGATCTACCGAATGTGACATCAACGATAATCGAAGTTTTCATTCATTTCAGTCCCTTTGCCCTAAGAAATTGGTTCAGAATGTCTCGCTGCGTAGTTGATACCCCGTAGAGTTGCATCACAACTCCGTATACAGATTTTTCAACCAGAACGCACTCTAAAGTCCTTAAAATCAACAGACAAATTGATGCAGTTATTCCTAGCAATCGAACAAAAGGTCATTGTTGGCACAATAGTTTTGGCAAAGATATGTATTTGATGAGAAGGTCAATGCAGATATTCTTCCCCCGTCTATGAGAAGTGGATTGGGGGCTCTTCCTTGCGCAGTTTGGTGAGGGACGAGTCCAGATGAATGACACCAAGCAGCTTGCCGAATTTGACGACGTACACCTGCGTCCAGCTAGAGATTGAGGCCAACTTGTGCACGCGGTACAAGTTGACGTGCTCGCCAACCTACGAAGGACAATAAGTTAGCCCCACGTACTGCTAAGCTACTTACATTCAAGCCATGGGCAACATTTTGCAGGTGCCTAACCTGGACAGGGTAACTTTCCACTGGGATTGACGTGAATTCGTATTCGTCAAATGGAGGCCCCAACTCCAACTGAACAATGAAGCAAGCGTCACTATAAGATGAGCAACACACACTGCAAAAATCACAACAGCTTACCATGCTTGATGTAGATGAAGCATCCTTTGGCTGGAAGTTCAGAAGGGATAAGTCCTCTACCACCGCGCTTTTCTTCTTGTCGAGGTCCAGAACTTGGGAAATTAGCTCCTGAATACGCTCCGTTACCTTCGGATTCTTTGCATCAGGCATCTGCAGTGTGAAACAACAGAAGTCACCATGTAAGTCACGGTGCTTCTGTCGCGCTAAGCAAAATATCAAGGAAAACCGACCACTACGATGGATGGCGAGAAACCTCGCAATTCCCACTTCCAGATCATAGCGTCGAATACAGCCCTACAATCCAAACAACGGAGAGCACCGTTAGAATCGGTGTGGATCGTAGTCTAACGTTCTACAACTCACTAGTAATAGTTTGTTCTCAACGTTGTCACAAAGCGGGAAGTACTCCTCCTTCTTGTACGTGCTCTGAAATGCATCATCAAAAGGGAGTGAGTACACAGAAAAAATGCACAGCTTCCACACACACACTTACAAGAGCCTGGATTGCTTCCTCATACGTGGTGTCACGAGTGAATACAACGGGTACCGATCCCATATAATCCTTGGCAGCCTTCTGGCTCAGTACATGCTCATTGAAGTCGTAGCAAACTGAGTTCATCCCAGCCCAGCTCGCCAAAATGTCGTAGATAGAGGGGGTGATCATTCCACTGACGAAGTACGCCACGATACAAGCTACCATGACAGGGATCATGTGGCTAAGCTGACCGGTAAGCTCGAAGAAGATGACCGCCGTTGACACCGTTTGCGTTGCCGAGGCTGCGAAGCAGGCGGCTCCGACGACTGCATACGTTGCTGGCGATTGATTCGGGCTCCAGACTTCCATTAGCGTTTCGCCGTAGAATCTCCCGATAGCCGCGCCCATCGTAAACAGCGGCCCGAAAACACCACAAGACATTGGAGCTCCACACGGCAGTATACTTATGACCAGCTTCAGAACGAAGTACACAAAAAGCGTGGTGTGTTGACTATCCGTGAACTGAGTCCACTGTGGGAAGCTCAGCTCCTGGTCACGAAACAATTCGTTCACCATCAACCGATCGGAAATGCGCATGATGCCAAATGGGAAAGTGATGATCGCAGTAGCTAAGCAGATCGAGATGATGAGGAATGCGCGTCGCTGCATAGATGGTTTCGTGAGGTTGAACCTCTCCAGTAGGCGAACTTGTACGCTTCGTAGCGCCAGTGCCATCTTACAGTACAGGCCAGCTCCAATCTGCGCGGGGGGGGGTCACATAAAGTGAGTGATCGACATTGCACAAATGAAGAACTTTCAGTATTAACTTACCCCTGTGACGGCTCCCAGTAGCACGAATGCAAACAGTTCTTCATCCATGTCAAAACCCGTGAAGTTTGTGCGTTCGAAGAGAACTTCGCTTTTCATGAACGTGATGATGTGGAAAACCAAGATGCAGAAAGACGAGCAAATGATGCCTTCCCACAGGCACTTGATCTCGTAGTACTTCGCCGTCACTTCAATTCCAAAGAGAACCCCTCCCAACGGCGACCCAAAGCTTGCGGTCATACCACATGCCACCGCTACAAAAAACACAACAATTCAGCACGGCTAAGCAAGAAAAAGAGTAATCTCACACACCTGCACGGATAAAGTTGTAGTTTTGCTGTCTGTAATTCACACGTTGAAACAGCGGGATCTTCCCCATCAAGTATCCGATCACGGACATGATGTGAGTAAATGGCCCCGCACGGCCAACGGACAGACCGGAACCGGATGAAAAAACGGTGCCGAGGGATCTCGCCACAAGCGTGCGGAACGACAAAGTGTCTCCGGGGTTTTGAAACACGCCTGCAAACAGCCCGCGCATTGTGGGGATGCCAGATCCGTCCGACGCAGGTGAAATGAAGTACCCGCAGCAGGTTGCGAGCATGCCAAAGCCCACGCACCACATCGTCCAGAGAATGAAGGCGCCGAACGAGTATTCCCCTACTGACTCCACCATGTGACGTCGAAGTGTCAAAAGCGTACGCACCCAACCGTCAAACAAAAGTCTGCATCGCATTGCCAGTAAGTAAAGTAATGGTTCGTTTGCAGCAATGAATTCGGACTATCAGCAGAGATGGAGTTACCCATAGACTGCAGCCATTGAGCCAAGTATCATCAGATACAACCACGTGACTGGAGAGTTGGGGAGCTGCTTGAACAAGCGCAGTGACCGCAAACACAGTCGTCCAGCAGCGCTATTCTACAAGCGTCGTTCGCCCCGAGCCAACTTGTGGAAGTGCTCCACCGAGGTGGCTCGCTGCCATGTATCTGCTCGAAATGAAGTTGTTTGATCAGGGGCATAACTGGATAACCAACGATACCGAGACTTACCGTACGTGGCGTGCATGCCTCCTGCTCAATGCTTGCAGCCGGAGTCAACTTAGCAGTGGTTGGTGGTCTCTTCCTTTGCCGAAGGTCGCAGTCGAATGAAGCGAATGAAGCGAATGAAGCGACGCAAGGACGTTATGCACACGAGCGGTTGAGATTCACCGAGCCTTGGTTTGGATTCAAACACGAGAACGAGTCGATCTCCAGATAAACTACGTCAAACCTTATATAACCCACCGATAGGATTAAGACCCGCAGGGCCAAAGTCCAGCTTGGCAGGATCAACGCACAAGCAGAAACACTTCATTTCTTACTCCGATGACTTGAGAGACCAAAGTCGCACGGTCTCGTCGTCACTTGCACTGGCGATCACGTTGGAATGGACGGGGTGGTGCGCAACCACGTTCACGACGCTGGAGTGCCCGTCAAGTTCGGTCGCCCGTTTGCCGCTATCTCGCTGCCACACATGCACTTTGCCATCTGCATACACACGGGGACGCGTAAGTACACAGGAATTCAAACATTTAGGTGATGAGTAACCGCGTGTAGCTTCGTACCTTCGCTTCCACAAGCGACAAGCTCGCTGTGCGCACCGACGAAACATGGGCGGAGCACGTATCTCTGCTCGCGAATTCCGCGATATTTGGCCACTACTGAGCCTGTCGCGACTTCCACACAGACAACTTGCTCTTGCTTCAAAAGGTTCATGAGGAGAAACTCTCCAGATGGCGAAATGCTGAGGCAAGAGATGAGATGTTCCGCTTCGAAGAACAGCTCGTCCGACTTGTGAGCGACGTCGTACACGCGGATCTCGTGGCCCGAAATGAGCACGAACACTTTGCTCTCGTGTGGGTGCACCACCACGTCCAGAACCCTTCGGCCACTCCACTGGTACACGATGGAAGCCTCACTTGCATTCTACACGAACGAAAAGCATCAGGGGGTTAGTGACAAACAACGGCTTCATGAGAAGTTTTAGAAGACGCGCGTACCCACAAGACCAGAGACTTGTCAGTGCTGCCACTCACGAACTGCCCCGCGCAAGGCAGCCACTGCATCTTCGTCACCACTCCGCCTGGGTGCTGAAAGCGCTTCTCACACAGACCACTCTGCATCATGTACACAAGGGTTTAGTAGAGAGACCGAAAGAGAAAGAGAGATGGACTCACAGACCATTCGATCCCAGAGCTGGATGGTGCTGGAGCGGCTCCCACTGGAGAGCAGGAACCTGCTGTCGGGAGACCAAGCCAGGCAATCCGCTGGGCCCTCGAGGCTCTGAAGGACGTGCAGAGGCTTCGACGCGTGCTGCATCGCCCCAATCATCACATATTCAACACACAGACAGCTCAGCACGCAGCAAACAGCATCACAGCACAAGCACCTCCTCCAGCTCTCCACCTGTGCTGGGCGCCCATAGTTCACGGCCTCCTCGTCCAGCTCCACCTGCCACAACACAACCGACCCGTCGCTCGACGCAGAGGCCAACATGTCTCCGTCGGGCGAGAAGGCCAGTTCCCACACGTCGTCCTTGTGCTGCGTCAGCACCTCGACGCAGTCGCCCGTCACGCGTCCGGCCAGCGTGGGCGGCGCCTCCTGCAGGTCCATCTCCGGTCCGTCGCGCACCAGTCTCTGCGTACGACACACACACACACCCGTCAGCCTCCTCCATTGTCACCCAACACAGCAGTCCACCCACCCTTAGCGCCCCCTCGGGGACGACCTCCTCTGGACTGGCCAGCGCCTCGAGCCTGCGCTGCAGCTCGTCGTCCCCTTGCGTTGCGTCCTGCGCGTCCGGACTCAGCAGCAGCTCGGCCAGCTGCGCCACCTCCGCCTCGCTGGGCCTGCAGACCGGCAGAATCTGCTCCTGGAACGTGCGCAGCGCCAGCGGCAGCCGCCTCTGCTGCAGCAGCTCCAGGAACTTGCGACGCAGCAGCAGCAGCGCCGTCTCGCGCGTGGCCTGCGGCGACTTCATGCGCACGTCGCGAGTCGTCACGAGCCGCAGCGCGTCGTCCCATTGGTGGGCGCTTACGAGCGCCTGCAGTCGCTGCAACGAAGCGGAGCGCAGCGCCACCGCCGCCTCGCGCTCCAGGGCCGCGGCGGCCTCGTGGAAGCCGCAGTCGTGCAGCTCGCGCAGCAGCAGCCGCGCCCACTTCCGACGCCGCTGCGGGGACGACGAGGCAGAGGCTTCTACTGGAGGTGGAGGCGCGGAGGACGGGGAGCGCTTGCGCTTGGTGTCGTCCAGCATGGCCGAGTGAATGATGAGTGAGTGATGGATTGGGTCTTCTTCAACTTAGCTAAATTTCTGATCTGGGGGTGGTGATTTGTACTTTTTGGCAGATTCATTGCACTTTTTGGGGGTTCGATGGGTTGATCGACGCAAAAGATGCTTTTAGATGTCGTCAGGCTGACTGACACCCGAAGATTGTGGAATCTATAGAGCGAAGAGATGCATGAGCCCGGGGTATGTATATTTGCGGCGCACTCAGCACCCATGACGTGCTGCATTTCGTCCAGCTCTCGCCGCTGCAACATCTTGAATTCTAACCGCTTCAACCACAAACGATTCACATTCAGCCAAGCTTTGCATAAGTTACCATTTCACAATTGAAATGTACAGAATTATCTGCAAATACTACAGTGTACCTATCTCCACTCGTCCCACTTGACGTACGTCAGTCTCCACCCAGCCGCGATGTCCTTCGCGCTGCGTCGCCACTCGCGCTTCTTCCTGCCCAAGCCCAAGCCGCTCCTCCGTGCCATGTCCAGCTCCAGCCCCTCCCCCGCCGCCTCGAAGCTGCGCGAGTTCCCGCGCAACGAGACGTTCCCGGACGCGTTCCTTCTGCAGGTGCCCAAGACGGACCTGCACTGCCACCTGGACGGCTGCCTGCGCCCGCAGACGCTCATCGACCTGGCCACGCAGCAGGGCGTGGCGCTGCCCACGTACGACGCGGCGCAGCTCAACCGCGAGGTCTTCAAGGAGACGTACGAGTCGCTCGAGCAGTACCTCGTCTGCTTCGCCTACGCGTCGGCCGTGCTGCGCACCAGTGAGGCGCTGGAGCGCGTGGCCTACGAGCAGGCGAGCGACCAGTTCGCGCTGGGCGTGAGGTACTTCGAGACGCGCTTCGCCCCGCAGCTGAACGCGATGCCGGGCGAGCTGTCGCTCGAGCAGGTTCTGCTCAGCGTCAACCGCGGCCTGAAGCGCGCCACGGACGAGTTCAACGCCGCGGACGAAGACGTGGCGTCCGGCCTGGCCCCGCGCTTCGGCTACGGCATCATCGTGTGCGCCATGCGCTTCTTCACCGCCGACTTCTCGCCCTACTACGCGCAGTTCTGCGAGGTGCATCGCCACGAAGACCCCCACCGCCTCTACGGCCTCGCGTCCATGGCGCTCATCACGCAGGCCTACGAGACCAAGGTGCAGCACGGCGTGCCCGTCGTGGCGCTGGACATTGCAGGTGCCGAGCGCGGATACCCCGCGCACGACCACGCGGAGGCCTTCGCCTTCGCGCACAAGAAGTTCATGCACAAGACGGTGCACGCGGGCGAAGGCTACGGCCCCGAGAGCATCTTCGAGGCCATCACGGACCTGCACGCCGAGCGGATCGGACACGGCCTGCACCTGTTCCGCCACGACACGATCGAGAAGCCCGACATGGACGAGGACCAGCGCAAGGCCTACTGCCACGACCTCGTGCAGTACATGGGCAACTCGCGCACGTGTCTCGAGGTGTGTCTGTCCAGCAACCTGCAGACGCTGCCGGAGATGGAGCTGGACGCCAGGAACCACCCGCTGCGGGACATGCTCACGAGCAAGTTGGCTGTGAGTCTGTGCACCGACAACTGCACGGTGTCCCACACGAACATGGTGCGCGAGGTGCGACTGGCCTGCGACGCCTTCCAGCTCACCCCGCACGAGCTGCGCCAGATCCTGCTCACGGGCTTCAAGCGCTCGTTCATGCCAGGCGACTACGCCGACAAGCGCGCCTACACTCACCACGTGATCGACTACTACGACCACCTCATCCGCAAGTTTGGCATCAACGACACGAGCAAGTCTGGTTAAACCCTCTACATAGCTGATGAACACTGCCAGGATATCCACGTGAAAATGAAAACTTTCATCGCGCAGAAGCGGAGTTGATGCTTCTTACTCAAAACACTTGAGGTGACGTGATCAAGAACAGGGTCCTGTAAAGCTGTAGCGTATTATTTTGTCAAAGGTGAAGATACTGGTGTTGAAGCGAACCCGACTGTATCCCTACCGCTTGGCACGGATCTGTTTCTCCTTTCGTCGGCCTACCGCAGCGGCAGTCTTCTCTTGAATGTCCGAGATCTTGCACGGTCGCAGCACGTCGTCCTGCTGAGGCTCGTCGTTGTCAGAATCGCCAAAGTCTTCAGCAGTGGGCGGAGTGGGTCGCAGCAACACACCAGTAGTGTTCGATGCGCCTCCTCCTCTTGGACGATCACCATTGCGCGAGTGCCGCGTGTGACCACTTTCGTGACCTCCCACGTCGACCTTCGTGGTCGGATGCTGGGCACCCAGTGCCGCGGCGGCAGGCGCGTTGGTAGCAATGTTGTGGATGTCCACGAGCTCGCCCACGCGTTGCTCGATGAGTCCAAGCAGTTGGGCCATGGTGACGTCCGTGACGCCGTGCGCAGACAATTGAGCCGCAAACGCTTCGTCATTCGGGCCCTGCAACTTGTGGAAGAGTCCCATTGCACCAGCCTTCATCACCTCAGCAGCTTCTGCGGCCTCACTATGGCGAGCCTCGAGCCGTGCCACCTTCTGCCGGGACTTCTCGATCTGGTCCTCCAGCTGCTGCTTCAGCGCGCGTCGTCGTGCATCCTCGGCCGACCCCATCGAGCCATCACGGGTCTGCTCATTCACCTGGGCCTCAAGCGCATTGTTCTCCACCTCCAGAGCCTCCATCTCCGTGCTCAATTCGTTGATCATGTTGAAGAGAGAAAAGTTCTTCTCCTCAGCAGCAATCAGCGCAGTAGCTAGTGCATGGGAATCCCTCTCCCCAGTCTTGCGCTTGATCTTGGCCAGACCATCTTGAGCTATTCGCAGCCGCTCGCTCTGCTTCTGCAAGTCGTTCGCCTTCTCATGGAGTAGCCGCTCGTTCTTCTGCGTCTCGTCACGCAGCTTGATGTCGGGTGTCGATAGCAGCTTGAAGCCGCCAGGCAGAGATCGACCAGAATTGTTGCTTGGCAGTGGTGGGCTTGTGCTTCCTGGCGTGGTGCTGTTGATGAAGTGTGGTCGGGAAGGACTCCTAGGCGTTCGTAGTCGAGGGATATCACGGATCATGGCTCGGTCCTCGGCCAGTTGTCCAGTTTTCTCGATCCACTCGGACTCGAACTCGTTGCCATCCTCTGCGAGCTGGTTGCGCAGCGCCTCACTCTGTCGGTTGGCTCGGTCTCGAGCATCTCCTGCTGCCTGCGACCCCTGTGCGACTTGAGCAGCCTCTGCCTGGGCCTGAGCAGTTTCCCGTTCCAGCTTGTCGAGCACTGCAGCCTGCTGCACCTTTTCACGACGCAAAGCTTGAATCTGCTCCCGCAGCGCCTTGTTCATGTTGCAGACCTCGTTGTAGCGTGTGAGCACCTTGTCCAGGCGGTTCTCCAGCGTCCGAATTGGCTTCAGTTCGGTCGTAGCAGCGCAGAGCTGAGCGTTCGTCGCGTCGCACAGGGCCTTGCGCGCTTGAAAATGCTCGACTCGCAGCGTGCGCAGCGCTAGATCCAGGTCATGGGATCGACGGCGTTCGCTATCAAGTCGCTTGGCGTAAGTGTCGCCTTGTTGCATTAGCGCCGTCACCCGCTCTCGAAACATGGGGCTCTCGAGTCGCGACGGACTCAGCGGGATACTCTGCACGTCCGGGGGGAACACACGCGGCGTTCGAGCTCCACTGCTAGCCAAGTGATACCGATTGTTATTCCCATTCGTACTGCGAGGGCTGAACATGTTGGACATGGCGCCGCCCGCCGTGGGCGCGTTGCTCATGATCAATACGTCGCCTGGACACCTTCAGGTTGGTTGACCGCAGCAGCAGCAGCGCTGTAGCCTAAATGAGGACGACGTTCAAGTGATGCTGCACAACTATTTTGAGTGGACTTACCTCGGCTGTGGTTTCGAGACTCATAAGGCGCAGCGATAGACTCAAGAGGGACGGGCCGAGCCCTCCGGAAATGCAAATATAAAATACATTCACGCGCTGTTACAATCTCCAGCTTGTCTCTTTGCTGCTTGTTCATAGCAGAAATGTACACATGGGCTTCTTGTCTTGTTCATTCTGGAGACTACCTTCAGCGCCTTCATCGTTTTTCTTGTGGTTTTTGATCTTGTGGTCCTTGTACATGCATGTTAGCTGTAGTGCCAGTGAGCTCCTCAGTACTTGGCAGTCGGCGGCGCGGTGTGGTACGACGAGGAGGGGCTCTCACGCGAGTACTCACCACCCTCTTCGTTTGTCGGCTTTACATCACGCACACGGCCTTCGGTTGCATCCACACAAATGCTCAGGCCAACGGGAAGCAACACCGCGCCGTTCAGCCACGCGCACACCGCTGCGGCCATCAACGTCCGGAAGAAACAGTTCCCAGCGGGCTCGAAGACGGGCGTAGCAACAAGTGCAAGCGCTGCGATAGCAACGAACTTCGAGACAGCAACCCCCAAAGTCCACGACACTAGAAGCTGTGACAACGCCTTCCGCGCGCATGCATCTCCCATAGGAGCGTAGCCCAAGTCGTCAGTGATGGTGCGAGCCTTAGCAAAAAGGCGAGCAAAGTGCCCCGAGAATCCGACGGAAAAAGTGACAGCGATCGAGAGGCTCACAATCGAAAGCGAATTGAGAGGTACTCCCATCGGCATCATAAGACCGGCGACTTGGACAACGGTGGCTGCAGCAATACAAGTCACTCCAAATCCATACCAGCAACTGCCAAGAGCCAAACTCTGCAGCAGGAACACCACTGCGAGTCCGACGCCCACCACAATGTACGCAGTACGACGAACCGAGTGGAACTGATCCAGATAGACGTAGTCAGGCGAGTATACCCAAACATCGATGCCAGTTTCCTCGCTTATCCATTTGGCAATGTGCTGAGCCTGTGAATAGGCTGTGATTGCTCCTTCTTGGCTGCCCGAAATCTTTGACGAGCCGACTGTAGTGCTCACAACCTTGTACGCGAATGCAGTCACATCACTGCCGTAGCCAGTGCCATTGAGCGTCACGCCCGCAGCAGCACTGCTGCTCATGGCAGGAATTGGCCGGCTGTCGATACTGAGCTGTCCATGGTAGCGTGTGCCTGCTGCGTAGGAGCACAAGGGTCCAGCAGCCGCAGTTGAAAACATGCTGAACAAGGACATGAACGATCCCTCGGGTACTGACAGCACCTCACTTGAGTCAGCCATACACGATTGCGCCTTGGACGCGCGCTCAAGGGCATATTCGGCGCTGGTCTCTTCCGGGCGAAGAGAGGAATACGAATAATTATTTTCCGGATCAACACGACAGCACTCAGTGGCTGGGTCAACAAAGCCCCAGAAGTCGTCCAACCATGACCCAACAACAGCACCGTCCTTGAAATATGTCACATTGCTTTCCCCATCTGCGATCAACGCATTGAGAATGCTCGGAATCGAAAAGTCGTCGCAGAACTCCTTCGACGAGCATAGTTTGCGTTGAGCTTCTGCATCGTTCGCGAGATCGTTAAATCCGGCAGGGTTACCACCGTAGCCAGCTTCAACAACGAAATAGACAGGGAACTCTTTCGTCGACAAGTCGTTCTCGTCAACTGCGCGGTAGTATGAGTACAGGTACGAGTTCGTTGGGGTGAACGAGTTCGGTGAAAGACCACGATCCATTGCCTCGATGGAGACGATCGCTGCCAGAGTACACGCAGCGAACACAAGTAGCACCAGCACCTTCGATACCTTCTTCAGCAGCAGTTGAATGTAGCCAGCAACGCACCGGTTCATCAAGTTCAAATCGGCCATTGAAATGGTGCTTCCAGGGAACGACGAGTTCTCCGTCGCAGCAGTAGTCTCATCTTCAGAGAGGCGAGGGCGGCGGGCAAACGTTGCGCGCTTACAACAAATCACGTCGTACGTGCCGCTGAGCTCACGACGCTTGTCCAGCGCTACGATGGCAAGGAACAAGGTCATTTGCAATGCAAAGCTGGCAGCGAGGCCAACGACCAATGACTCAGCTAGCCACTGTGCAGCTGGCATAGCCGAATATGCTGCAAAAGCAACGATGCAGCACTCGCATGCGACCGTCAAGATCATGCTGGGACCGATATGACCCGTTGCCTCGCACAGAAGCACACACGTGATCTCGTGGATACCAAAATCGTTGTCTTCTAGACCAACAAACAGCGAACGCTGCTCCGACTTTAACTCCTCTTGCTTTAGGTCGACAGCGTGTAGAATCAAGAAGATGTTCCCAGTACCGATCGCAAGTACTACCACTGGCAACACCACGAGAGTCACGACCTGAAGCTTTACTCCAGTCCACGCAAAGATACCCAAGGTCCCGCCCACGGCCATCAGGATGCACGCAACTCCCATGAAGCCAACGCCGATCTTTGACGAATGGAAGAAGCGGTAGTCCAGCTTCCAGTGGTTCAGCCCAATGACCACGTAAATAAACATAAAGAGAAACCCTGCAATTCCAGCATTGAGGACATTGTCCAAGTTGGAAGCACCAACAAATTCGTCGTCAGCAGACGTCGCTGCAGCATAGTAGATATCATACAGAGTGTTGGTATCCGCTTCTTTCTCCATGCGCGCGATATACGCGCGCTCCCAAGCGATAGCATCTGCATTTTCAGCAGCGTCCTGGTGGTTGGTCACCATGGTAGTTGAAAAGAGAGTCGTCGCCTGCTCCAGATAAGTACTGGCATCCAATGATCCACCATCACTGGTAAACCCGCCTAAGTACTTTTCCAGCTCAGTCATCGGCACCCCAAAGGATGATACGCATGGGCAGCCGCTCATACTGGTTGGAAGCGTAGACCCTGAGGCATTGAGTTGCACCTGCAACTCACTGCATACATCGGCGTCCGCTCGCTCCGGGGCATTTCCGCAGTTGCTTAAGTGCTTGCCTACGAGATCATACGTCTCGTACACCTCGAAGTGATCCATGCTGTTCTGAAAGTACTGCGTCACAGAATTTACCTGGCATGGTGCGTTCGATGCGTCTTTGACGCAAATATCACTCAGTGTGATATTGTCAGAAGCAATCTCGTTTTCAACGAGTTGTTGTAAGCGGATCGCCTCCCTGATATACGCTGGCCTGGTCGCTGCGCCGCCATCCTTAGCGACAAGTACCAATCGCTCCACCCGATCCACAGGCCCAAGCAATTCTCCAAAGCGCGTCTTCTCCTGGAAAACAGTGCTACCTTCGGACGCCCATAGTTTCATGGAGTCCGTTTCCACTTCCATGCGGGCCAATCCACTCGAGCAACAAACGACAATCATCAACGACAGTAGAATGATGTACAGTGGGTGGTTCCCCATGGCCACAAAATCTCCCCAATGTTTCAGGTGCATCGTCAGCCGATCATCCCAACGCCCGATGCCTTTCAACTGATCCAGATTCACTAGTGACAGCAAGTCCGAACCCATGCCGTTGACAGGTTCATCCAGCACCGACTGACGCTTCTTCCTGCCGTATCGCGTCGAGTACGCAAAGCCGAGCGCAAGCGCTGTGGCGGCAAAAAATGCGAGGACAGCAAGGAGATAGTTCAGCACAGCAAAACTGCCACCCTCAGCACGGGACGACAACTCTGACATCAAAGACTCAAGCTGATCGGCACTAGACGCGCTGGTGCTGGTTGTGGATGTGATAGTGTCCACGTCGTCAGATGCCGACGTACTCCCGGTTTTGTAGCAAGCAGCCGTATATTGCCGGCTATCATCATCACTCACAGCACAAAGGGAGCCGCATGTATCGACGCAGGATTCAAGCCGCGTATCCATCGGCGAGAAGCAGCCAGTCGTGTTGCTGCTGTCACAAGCACAAATCTTTTCCTCCTGTTGTGCCACTGAAAGCTGCTCCATCGTAGTAAAATTCACCTGAGATGGCGATCCCACACCATCAAAGCTGTACGCACCAAGGTACTCCAGCATTTCTGAGCCTGTCGTCGAGCAATTGCCGTCGTTCCTCCCGCACGCCAACGGCATGAAGCCCGTGTCGGCCTCGCAAAAGTCGTGCAGGTCGCGCACCATGTCACTGCCCACGTAGAACGTGGCCTCCTCGATCGCAGGGAAGACCTCGTCCGCGTGGTCCGCGTCTCCCTCCATGAGCCGCACCTGCGTCACATCCACGAACAGGCTGTTGCTCGGGTGGCAGGTGAACTGGCACCACACGTTGCGCTGGTTCTGCTTGCAGGACGAGCACTCGCCCGGCAGCTCCCGGACCTGCAGACTCAGCATCTCGTACTGCGTCTCAGTGCAGCACAGCAGCTGCTCTCCGTCTCCACTCAGCGTCTCGTTGTACAGCAGGGGGCAGTCCGTCTTGAACTTCTCCTGGTTGGTCTCGGACCACGCCCAGAAGTTGTTGGCGAAGCCCTGGGCGTTGGCCTCCTCCACTGCGATGGGGAAGTACTGAGCCGGCAGTGCCGTCCCCGCCGTCACGTTCACGTAGGCGGCGTCGAAGGCCACGCAGTGTCCAGCCGCTTGTTGGTAGTCCCCCAGCACGGAGATGGCGGCCACGTTGTCGAGGCAGTCGCTCCCTCCCGAGTACCTGCAGGTCGTCAGCTGCTGCTGCAGCGTCACGAGCGCCGCCGCGTCGGCGTCGAAGGCCGTCTGGGCAGCTGCCGCCGTCTCGCTCTTGAGCCCGCGCAGGCCGCCGCCTCCGCCGCTGACCACGACGCTGTTGATGATAGGCAGCATGGCCAGCGCCAGGAGCGACGACGTCCAGAGCTGCGGCGGGTAGAAGCCGCTGCCCGCGATCTCGCTGGTCGTGCTCTTGACGCGCAGCATGAGCGCGCGGCGCGTGGTGCCGCGTCTCCAGTGGACGCGGGCCAGGCCCGTCTTGGCTGGGGGTGAAGCAGACGCCGCCGCGTCTTCGTCCGCCGCTCGCAGCCTCGTGGCGACGCGACGACTGCGCAGGAAGCGGCGGCCGTGGAAGGCCAGCGCCAGCAGCAGCACGAGACCCAGACCGGCCGACACCAGCTGCAGGTACGTGAAGAAGACGATGGACAGCTCGGCGAACAGCGCCTCGAGCCACGCGCGGAAACAAGGCGTCGCGATCGCGAGGCTGATGGCCGCGAAGAGCCACATGGCGCCTGCCTGGACTGTGTGTGATCCTCTGGGCGCCGATATCGAAATGATGTCATGGCAGCCGTCCGCAATCGGCAGTCGCACGGGGGGATATAGTGACATAGTGGGATGTGTCAGCGCAGAGTCGGGACGTTGGAGAGGGGTCATCACCTTCGACAACACATACCCCGCCGAAACATGGCTCTCAGGCTGTTAGAGTAAAGTATTCGTGTGTTGTGGTGGCAACGTGAAACTCGATGTGCGAATCCATGAGGATTTTTCCGTGAAGTGACTTGGACTTTGTATGCTGTCCGTTGCGACACCTCTTGAGTCGGTCGGTCGACAGACGCACATCGCCGTGCCCGCAGTTTGAATCTGCTTGCTGCCGCATCCTCGCTGGCAGCATGGAGCCTTCGCTCCAGGTCTCTTAGCGAGCTGGCACAAATGTTGTCGCGAGACGCATGGCGTTTGCTGCGCGCGGGTGTAGTCTACACATTTCCCTCCCAGCTCAAATCTCGAGCTTGTTGCCGTGGCCCACACGGCCCGTGGGCTTTCAACCTGGTCGAGCGTGGGCCTGCAAACTTTGCTCTTTGAGGCAAAGTGGGTGCGGCACCTCCCATTCGGAGCAGACGCAGGCGACGAGAACTCACCGAGCTCACCGACTCGGCGCGAAGGGATCACGTGACGTGATTCACGTCTGCTTCAGTGGCACAGTGTGCCGGTCCCTCTCTGTAGGGGCCTTATCATCCCTTGATGAGGGGTGCATCGCATCTCGCACACCGAAAGCGAAGCTGCTCAACGTGGCGACGTCTTCAGCTCGACTGAACTTGTCTGGACTTGTTCACTTTGCGGCGCCGCATCAGTGAGTCATCCTGCTGCACCGCCAGGACGGTGAGCCCGGCACTGCTGGCGGTGGTGCCGGCATCAGCGCCTCAAACTGCGGGCGAAGGAGCTTAGCAGAGAGCGCTGCGCCACAACCGGCAGAGACGCTTGCGTTGATGTATCCTCGCGGCTGGCCCCGAAGGTCGCCGTCCTTTCGATGGGGTCCCGGCAGCTGAAGCGAAAGTCCGTAGTGCTACATGTACATTAGCAATACGACTTCCAACCCAAAACTCTATCTTCTGTACTCAGTCGCTCATGTCTTCGTCGTCGGCCTCGCTCACAGGACGCCGACGGTGCTGGGCCTCCGCCGCATACAGTTGCCGCAGCTCCTCCGCCGTTTGCGGGGGCTTCTCCATCAGACGCTGCAGCTTGCGCGTCGGGGAGCAGTCCGTGCCACTGACCAGGCACGAGATCTTGTGCGCGCGCGCGTAGGCTTGACTGGCAGCGCCGAGGTCCCCGAGTACCACCTGAACTTGCGCCAAGTTGTCGTAGTAGATGGTCTTCTCGTGGTGAGCCGTCGGCACCACGACGTTCATGAACGCGATAATGCGCTCCCAGACCTGCGCCAACGCGCGGCGGTGCTGCGCCATCTGCGCCTCTGCCTGGAAGGCGGTGGTGGCGGCAGCCTCGCAGCCGATGTTGTCCAGCGCCCAGAACAGCAGATAGTGGCGCTCGTGCAGCACGCCGCGGCGCACCACCGCATCCACTTCCTCCAGACTTTCGGGGAAGCCGTTCTCCATCAGCTCCTGCTCTGCAGCCAAGATGCGCGTGTGCTCTGCAGCGTCCGCGATCTTGCCGCACGTTTGACAGCGCCACTCAAACTGCAATTGGTTCGGCCCAATGCTACTGCTGGGGACGTTGGTGCGGACGGGGCACGGCAGCATGATGCCCTGCGGACAGTTCCCAGACAAGCAGCGGACGGCGCGCGTGGGGTCCGGCATCGAGACGCAGGCTTCGCACGTGCAGACAAACCCGTACGACTCGAGCAGCGACTGCTGGCGCTCCGGCGTGGGGCGGTAGAAGAAGTTCCCGTAGTCGATGGACAGCGCGTCGCCAGGCGCGATCGGGCGGATCGCCGTCATCCACAGCGTCGAGTCGAACGTCGTGAAGCTGCAGTTGGGCACGCAGCTGTGCTCCATGCGGCAGGCCGACAGGAACAGTCCGGACCCTCCCAGGTTCTCGAGCTCGTGCGAGTTGGTGTTCAACACGCCGATGAGTGTAGCCATCTGCTGGTCCGAGAAGCCCGCGGGGAAGACGTCGGGCAGCTGCCGACGCAGTTGCAAGGCCGCGCTCATAGCTCGCTGCTGTCCGGCGCAGGTCAAACCCAGCACTTGGTCCAACGAGCGAGCGTCGCGCTCGTACATGGCCAAGCACTTGAGGATGCAGCGCGCCCGGTCCACCTCCTCGATGCCGTCGATGGTCTGCATGATGCTCACCACCACGTTGCGTCGCCCAACGTTGTCCTGCAGTCGCGGCGGGTACATGATCTTAGGGGCACCCGAGCGCTCGCAGTGGCAGCGGTGGCGGGAGTCGCTGCTGGGGGCGCCGGTCGCGGCCGAGCGGAGCTCCTCGCAGCCGCCGCACAGATCCGTGCTCCACGGGGCCGCCACAAACGCCTGCTCACTGAAGATCACCTGGCCAGGCTGGAAGGCGCGCTCGCTGAACACGACCTTGCCCTTGACGGGGTCCTGCGCCACGCGCACGCCGCACGCGTCGAAGGCGGGAGCAGATGCAGCCATCTCTTGTCAATACTGTAGCTGCCAACCAAATGTACTGACTTGATGTTTGTATATCGGCGACTAATTTGCCAGTCGAAAGTGTATGTGCGCAGAGGACTTGGGCATGTGTGCGTCAACTTGCATTCTTCTAAACGCTCTATTATAAAGGGGGACATCCTGCCTGCTGGTTTCAATGCGCGTCCGCCACGGAGCTCGCAACAACGAACTCGATCCAAAAACGCGCTATATAGCAGCTACCTCTGTACTTCCTGCTGCAGCTTGGGCCTCGCTTCCTGTCTCTTTGTCTTCCGACAGCTTCATGAACTCCTTCTCCAGTCCACACTTCCGGTACACAACATGCACAGTGTCCATCCACGCGCCACCCGAAGCGCCCACGACAGCTCACCAGCGACGGCCTTGGCAGGATAGCGACAGCTTACCGCTTAGCTTGACCTAAATATACGGGGTGGAGGACACATCGACCTTCGACTGCGACGTGTTGGATCCGTACGAAAGTGTCGGTGCCTCGTATGTAAAACCTGTGAACATGCTCTTGGGCAGACCGGAGCTGCCTGCAGATCTGCTGAGCGGAGTGCCGCTTACGGGCAGCTCCGTGAACTCCCTGTCGAAGTTGGACGTGTCGCCCTCCTCCTTCGACTGCGGGTCTGACGGCTTGAACGGCGGCTCGGCCCACAGCAGACCGTCCCAATCCACGGTGCGGAAGAAGCGGTGTGCTTTCACGTCGCCTGCGCCGCGGCTTCCCAGACGCTTCTCGGGCTCCCGGTGCAGCAGCGACTGAATGAGCGAAGCCGCGTCGCGGCTGAGGTAGTTAGGCGTCTCCAGCGGCGCCTCACGGATGCGCGCGAACAGTTCTTGCCGGTTGCGCGTGTACCAAGGGGGTAGCCCCGTCAGCATCTCGTACAGCACCATGCCGAGCCCCCACCAGTCCACCGCCGTGCCGTGGCCCTTGCGCGCCAGCACCTCCGGCGCCAGATACTCGGGCGTGCCACACAGCGACGTGGCG
The DNA here is from genome assembly GCA_009729435.1 of Phytophthora fragariae. NCBI lineage: Eukaryota > Oomycota > Peronosporomycetes > Peronosporales > Peronosporaceae > Phytophthora > Phytophthora fragariae. The sequence goes on along the minus strand of QQOI01000086.1, from coordinate 77,215 downwards.
CCGCTGTCGATCTCCGTGACCTCGTCCTTGGCCAATCCAAAGTCCGCCAGCTTGATGTGGCCCAGCTCGTCCAGCAGAATGTTCTCGGGCTTGAGGTCGCGGTAGACGACGCCGAGCGAGTGCAAGTGCTCGAGCGCCACCACGAGCTCGGCGGCGTAGAAGCGCGCCATGTCCTCGTCGAACTTGCCCATGCGCGAGAGGTGGAAGAAGAGCTCCCCTCCGGGGCAGTAGTCCAGCACGAAGTAGAGCTTGGCCTCGGTCTGGAAGGCGTAGTGCAGCCCCACGATGAACGGGTGGCTGGCCACGCTGAGCACGCGGCGCTCCGTCTTGGTGTGCTCCACCTGCTTGCGCTTGAGCAGATGGGACTTGGTCAGGATCTTCATGGCGAAGACCTTGCTGTTGTTCTTCTTGCGCACGAGCGTGACCTTGCCGAAGGAGCCCTTGCCGATCACGCGGATGAGCGTGAAGTCCTCGAGGCAGATCTTGTCGTCGAAGTTGGTGCTAGCCACGAGCGCGTTCAGCTCCTTGGCCAGCGCGCCCTCGGACGCGGACACTTCTTCGGGCGAGCTCATGCTGCTGTCTCTACTGTGCTAGACTCAGGAGGGGGTAAAACGAGCGGGACGGACGTGTCGTGGGCCCTGCACGTAGTAGGATGCGAAGTGGCGCAGCGAAACGGCGGCTCACTAGGACGACGCGCGCTTGCTCCTCCAACGGCAACGTCGTGCGGTTGTCGCTTTCTACTGTAGCTTGGCTTCTTCCGCCCTGCACTGAAATGCACTGCACTGCGCTGCTGGACCTGCCTGAATCCACGCGAGTCGAGTCGTAGCGCTGTATATTGCCAAGTGACAGCAGTCCCGGTACTGGGGCTTGAGTTCCTGGTCCGATGGTCTCTCCCCCCTCTGGCTCGATTGCAAAAAAGCCTCGCAAACGGCTTAGAGCATACTCTGAGCTGGTGTGTGCGTACACAACAAACATAGACGCGGCGCCTTCCGATGAGAACCACGGAGCCAACCGCAATCATGGCGGACGAGTTGTACGACGGCGAGAGCGATGCCGCGTCCTCGAGCGCGAACCGCGCGTTCCCGACGCACCCGACGTGGGACCAGCGGCGGCAGCTGGCCGTGGACATCTCGAACCTGGCGCCGCCCGACCTGCCGGGCGTGCTGCTGCTCATCCGCAACTACGTGAAGGTGCTCGAGATGCGGGAGCTGCTGCCGCGCGAGCAGCGCGTGCTGCCCTGGGACGCGCAGCAGCAGCAGCAGGACCGCAGACTCCCCCACAAGGAGGAGGCCAACGCCATCCAGCTGCAGTGCGGCTTCCGACTGGACCACGCGGACGACGAGCTGCTGCGCCAGCTGCGCCAGTACGTGGACGACTGCTACGTGCCGCACTTCGTGCCCAAGGAGAACTGCAGCGTCTGCGAGGGCCTCTGGTCCTGCGGCCGCGTGCTGTACTGCGGCAACGACGCGTGTCCCGTCCGGATCCACGAGGAGTGCTTCGGTGTCGTCATGAGGGAGCAGGGTGACGGCCCGTGGCGCTGTCCGTCGTGTCTGCTCGGCAAGCAGCTCATGTGCGCGGTCTGCATGCAGTACGGCGGACCGCTCAAGCCGCTGGCCATTTCGGAGTCGGCGGCCAGTGACGAGCAGAAGTGGGTGCACGTGCTCTGTGCGCTGGCCATCCCAGAGCTGGTCATGCGCGACGTCCCGAGTATGGAACCGGTGGATGGCTTCGAGGAGATCGAGAACGGGAGATTCAGGTACCTCTGTGCCATCTGCCGCAAGCGTGGAGGCGCCTCTGTCATCTGCGAGGCGGAGAACTGCAACGTGGGCGTGCACCCGCAGTGCGCGGCCGACGCCGGACTCATGATCGGCAACGAAGGCAACTTGCTCGGAGTGTACTGCGACAAGCACTTGCCTACGTCGCGCATCCCCGGAGCCAAGCGCTGGATCAGAGACGAAGACCTGGTGGAGGAGATTATGAGCGAGTATTCCATCGACGACAACTTCGACGAGGAGGAATTCGATGCACCGCACTACACCGACGCCGAACGATATGCTTTCGTGCTCGAGGCGACGCCCTATCTGCACTGCAAGCAGCAGTTGCTGGGGGCTACGGCGACGCTGCACTATGGACCCGCGCCCTTTTCGGCGGCGCCTGCTCCACCGAAGGACATTGACCGCAAGACATTCTCCGGGGCTAAGATATCAGCTAATGCGTATGCGCCACCTGGTATGGTGGTTCAGGGCATGAGCACGCAGCGGCCGCTCGCTTTTCCGCCGCCTGCTCCTTCGAAGGGCGACAGAAAATTGGGTCTGCCTGAGTTCCCTCAGGGAAGACATGTGGTCGGAGCTATTGTGGACTATTTAGCCAAGGCACAGGACGAATGGCAACGTGCGCGCGTGCTGCAATGGGATAAGGAGAAGAAGATGCACCTCGTGCAGATCATCGCGTCCGGGCAGAAGTTGTGGGCAAACCTGGGCGTGGACAACACGATGGTGTTGTATCTGCCAGACGAGGAAAACATTTTGGATGGCCCGATCGTGAAGCTCACCCGTCCAGTGACGAAGGGCGCCGTTCAATGGCGTCCGAAGCCGCGTCAATTTGCACCAGCATCATGAAGAGAGTTCAGTCGATTTTAAGATAGCAGGATGATAGCTGGCGACCAGGAAGCTATTAACTGCAAATGTATCATGGTGAAAAATGCTGGCATTGTTGCGTCAAAGAAGTGTCACCAGGACAACGGCCGGATCTCTCCGAGAGCTCCAACTGCCAGGTACCAACCATCAGGAAGAACGACCAGCATTGAAGCTACCGGCGCCTGGTCTCAGTTCTCGAGAAGTAAATTGTGTGGTCTCGTTCAGTTGCCAAAAAGCTCTGGGGCAGGCAAGCAGTGTTTGAGATGTTCCGCTCGAACTGGGACGTGGTGTCGCCATTCTCGTGGCTGGACTCGCTGGCTGACGAGGAGGAGTTCATGCGAGGCTTTGGCGAGGAATACCCGTCGTCGCGTCTGCTGATCTTTCCTCGCCCGCGCCCCGGTCAACGCCAGCGCCAACAGGAGGACGAGCCGATGACTGGAACTGCCGAGCAAGAAGCCAAGGAAGGAGCTGAGGAGGAGGAAGAAGAAGAAGAAGAGATGGAGACTGAGGATTCGCCTGCTGCCGAGCAGCAGAATTTGATGACAAGCAACTTCTTCGACGACCTGCCCGTCGGCGCGAAGCTCATGGACACCCAAGTGCCTCCGAACCTCTCGCCGCCGGAGTCCAAGACCAAGGAAGGCTACTCGTTCTTCACGTACGCGTACAGCACGTGTCTGACGGCGGACGACAATGGCCGCCGCGTGAACAGCACACGCCGCCGCTACGAGGACTCGGCTAAGCAGCTGAAGGCGCAGCACCGGCGCCAGATCGGCACGTGCGCGCTCGAGTCGACGTGGAAGCGCGCGTCGGAGCAGGACGCGGGCACCCACGCGCACAAGGTGACGTCGGGCTCGGTGGAGGACTTCGAGAAGGCCTGGAAGAGCACGCCCTTCGGCGTCGCCGAGGAGCACGCCAAGGAGCACGGCGCCAAGAAGCAGAGCGTGCTGCCCGACCAGCCCCCGGCCCAGGAGCTGCCGTAAATGGGCCATTGCAAGTTGAAGTTGCAGTGATTGCAGTCCAGGAACCGGAAAATCGTGTGCGTCGAATTGAAATTGAAGTTTGAATTTGAATTTGAAGCCGCACCTTGACGAGTGTGAGCGTGACTGTAGCCAACTAAAGCCTTACATGTGTATGCATCTCCCTTGTCCGTCGAGTCCTCACTGACAGTCACGTACAGTACAGTGATGTACCTGCATGCAGCAAAGTTCGATATTTGCTCGGTCGGCACTCCCCGTCGCCCGCCACTTTCGATTCGGCGGCTTGAGCGCGACGAGCCCGACGTGGGCTGCGCTCGCTATCCGTCTCCTCAACCACCGTCGGAGACAGAGACAACTCCATAGTGAGCGCCGCACGCTCGCTTCAGTGTGACAGCTCCTGGGCGCGGCCCTTTTACTGCGAGGGGAGTGCTTCGACTTTGAAGTTGCGCAATGTTTCATTTCCTATTTGGCCGTAAGGAGCGCAAGCCCAGGAACAGGAAGAGCAACAGCAACCCCAATAGCATGCAGAGTGCCGAGCCCCGCCGCCCCATGTTCGCCATGGTGTGCGCCAACAACGTGAACCGCAGCGCCGCCGCCCACGAGAGTCTCAGCGCCGCGGGGCTGCGCGTCTGCTCGTACGGCGCCGGGCGGCAGGTGACGTTCCCTGGCAAGACGAGCTCCGACTCGCGCACGTTCAAGTTCCTCACGCCCTACGCCGTTATGCACAGCGTCCTGCAGAAGGAGGACGCCGCGCTGTTCTCGGGCAACGGCGTGCTGCGGATCCTGGAGCGGGACATGCCGCTCAAGAAGGCGCCCGAGCGCTGGCAGAGCCTCAGCAACAAGCAGCTCCTGGGCATCGATGTGGTCGTGTGCATGGACTACGTCATGTTCCTCACCGTGTTGGAAGGTGAGCTGAGCTTCTCATTGTGTATCCATGTCTACGGCCTGATAACGTATCGACGTGTCGCGTCTGCCTGTGTGTTTGTGTTGCAGACATTCAGATGCGGATTCGACTGAGTTTCAAGACCAAGCAGCTCCACATCATCTGCCTCGACACGGAGGACACACCGGAGGAGGCCTTGACTGGGGGCGAGCGCGTGCTCGACCTCTGTCGCGAGTTGAACGTGCCGTCCGAAGAGCTCTCAGAGGAGCTCGTGAAGACGGTGGTGGAGAAGTTCGAGAAGGAGCACGAGCGGCAGATGCTCTACCTGGGGCTGCACATGTGAAGCCTCCACAGAGGAATAGTTCCAGACGCACATCTTACTTATCGTGAACGGAGGTAGGTCGCCACTAACGTTAGCTTCACCAGTTCATATCGTGCCGTTAATTAATGCAGAAGTGTACACTAGCACTGATACCGTTTTGGTTCGCTTCATCCAGTGATGTCGCTATCCACACTCCGTATTTCATCCGGGAAAGTCTCACAAACTTGAGATCACACATTGTATCACGTCAAGGAGCTGACCATGAGTGCTCGCTGGTGCTGTCACGTTGGCCGCAGCTCCGTCCTGCTTTCGGTGTTGCTAAAAGTGAGTAAAGTGTTGATCACCTCCCCATCGGTTCTAAACTCCCATCCGAAGCCGCATCCGAGCATTTTCATCTCGATCAGATCGTCTGCGGCGGAACCAGCTCGCCGTCCGCCGCTGACGATTACAAACTCGCCAAGATGGCGCCACATCAGCAGTGCTGCTCACCTGAGACTCAGAATGAGAGTGCCTTCAAGACTTCAAAACGGTGCGAAAGCTCGGGGCTATGTTGACACGTTTGGCTTCATGTTGTCGACTTGCCGTTGCCACTGCGATCTGACGTGGGCCCATCGAATTGGGCAATGAACGAGCTGCGCCGGCGGTGACACAAGCTCCGAAGCCGGAGCGCTTCACACGTCAAACTTGAAGCGCAAAAAATGTTTTTTTAGGCCAAGGACGGGGGTGTTCCCCGTTTCCGGATGGTTCATATTCCAACTCAGGGGTGGGCCAACACCGGGCAGGAGCAGTGGCTTCTGAAGATTTATCTGCGTTCTTGAGTGGCGGCGCCCTTCAGTGGGCCAGAAGTTCGTGAATTCCGAAGTGTGGGTATGTACACGATAGCATGTATTTCGTATTTTGAGTTGTCGCCGGACGTGTGTGCTCGTCTCAAGCTCTCTACCTGTACCTCTAGCGAGATGACGATGGTGTGGCGTTGAGCGGAACCCTGGCCGGACCGGACTGGTACAGTTGCAAGACACCTTTCCGATGGCGGCGCGCGTCTGGCAGCCATGCGTTCCTAAAAAGATTGGCGCGCAGAGCACCTGCAGAGTAGTACATGTATCACGGCTTAGCAAGCTGCAGCGCAGACGAACGCACGTCGATCACGAGCAGCAGTGGCAGATACAACGCCACCGGCGCCGATATGAGCGGGGCGGTGGCACGTTGACACCGCGGAGATCTTGGTTCGTCCCGTCATGACGTCCAAGCAGCGCTCGCCGCCTGGTTTGCCCGACCGTTCTCTCGCCTAATTCTCGGGATGTTGGGGCTTGTCTGTGGCCGAGTGCGTTGACTTCGCTGCAACCAGGGCAGGCGTTAATCCCTTGGCTGCTGCAACCGACTGTGTGGACGAATGGGTTCGACTTTTTCCTTACGAACCGCGAAATCCAACGCCTGACTTGATTGACATATGCCTCAGTCGGGTGCAGCAGCGCACCGTATAGACGGCAGCTTGCTCTTTTTCACCATTTGGACGCTGCATAGAGCCAGGCCGACCATATTCGGTCCGGCGACTGCGACCAGCGTTCACATCGCAACAGGAGCTCCGACGGAGGGAGGAAGTCTCATGCCGCCCGAGCCCAGCCACCGCGCGCGCCGGCACCGCAGCCAGCCGCGTGCACAGTCGCGGCCGAACCGGGAACGGCCGTCCCGCTCCCCGTCCCGCGAGCCGCGCCGCCGCCCACAGCCTGATGCGCGCCCGTCCTTCTCCCCCCACACGCGAGCGCTCGGACCCGGACTTGCGCTCTCGGGAGCGCGAGCGCCGCCGCCAGGACACGGTACTGCGCTCCAAGTCACGCCCGCCTGGGTCGGGCCGCGGAGAGCGCGGCAGCCGCGGCAAGCCCAGCGTCAAGCGGCCGCGCGTGCGCTTCAGCGCCATCGAGGCGGAGGGCGCCGCCGATACGCTCACGGCCAAGGCCACGCGCAGCGGCTTCCTGCGCAAGCAGGCGGACAACGAGCCGGGCGCGTGGAACGAGTACTACTTCGTGATCAAGCCGCTCACGTACCTGTTCTACTACAACTCGAAGGACGACGAGACGCCGCGCGGCATCATCGACCTCGAGTACCTCACGGACATCAAGCGCAACGCCGACTGCCTGCAGCGCGCGGTCGGGGCGGGCGACAGCTGCTTCCGCGTGTCGGGCAAGCTGCCGCGTCCGACGGCCGAGCAGACGGCGGCCGGCGACGTCCCCAAGATGCGGCCGCTGTACCTCGACACGGATGACAGCGCCGAGGCCGAGCTCTGGATGGACGCGATCCGCAACCACCGCTTCAGCGTCAAGAAGGACGAGCAGTTCTTCCAGACGGTGCACCAGCTACAGGACGCGCAGACCCGCGTGGCGCAGCTGGAGGAGACGCAGCAGAAGGAGGCCGACGTGAAGAGGCTCCTGCGAGTGAAGGCCAAGACGCTGCTGCAGAAGATGCGCGCAGTGGACGGCGGCAACACCGACGAGCTCCCGGAGGTGAAACCAGAGGATCTGGACGACGTTGCGGACGATATGCTGGCGATGCTCGAGGGGATGGAGGACGTGCTGGTCAACCTGCAGGCCAAGTTGGACCAGCAGAAGCAGGAACTTGGCCAGATGAAGGCGGACAAGGGAGGAACCACGAGCGCTCGACGAAACATGGGCTTCGCGCAGGTTATCCAGCGTGCCGTCTCGAGGCGCGAGAACACGAGCTTCTTGGAGCTGTCGGAGGACGAGGGAGAGGAGACTCTTGCTGCTATCAGGAACAGGAGACAGCGGAAGCCTCAGGATCAGCCGCCAGTCATTCAAGAAAAACCGCAGGAGAAGCCCGAGGAAAAGATCAAGGAGAAACCTCAGGATGCGCCCAGGGAGAAACCTCAGGAGACGCCCAGGGAGAAAACTCAGGAGACGCCCAGGGAAAAACCGCAGGAGAAGCCCCAGGAAAGACCCAGAGAGAAGCATCAGGAGAAGCCTCGCGAGAAACCGAAGGAGAAGGTTCGGGAGGAGCCACCGGCATCTCTGGACAATGTGTCTGACGTTCTTGCGATGTGGAAGGCAAAGAAGAAAAAGAACCCGTCTACAAGGAAGCTGGTTGAACCTGAAGACGACGCGGACGATGAGGATTCAAGGAGAAACCGCAAACTGCCGGGATCGACACGAAGCACGGAATCGGACACTGGATCGGCGCCGCAATCAAGGCGCAAGGATATGACGGCACAAAAGAGCCGAGGTAGCGACCGATCGTTGGAAGAAGACACGGTCTCACTTGCTTCGACGGACGAACGAGAGTCTGGTGAGAAGCTGCCCCCGGGTTGGACGAAGCACGAGAGTCGCGGTTACCCCGGAACCTACTACTACGCTCATGAAACAGGCAAGGTCAGCTGGGATGTGCCGACGGATGACATGGTGAGCAGTGGTCGTGGAAACAATGATGACCACGACGACCATCATAGCGATGACGACCACCACAGCGACCACAGCAACAGCAACGATCACCAGGACTACAGCAACAACCATCATGACTACCGCAATGACCATCACAACTACCACAAAGACGATGACAGCCATAAAGACCACGATGACTACGATGCGTACAATGAGTACGACCACCACGATGCTCCCCGCAGCCATCATCGCCAAGACGAGCCCAACATGTACACCGAGCCAGTCGCCGATCCGAGCGTTGACACAAGTTCGGAGTATCTGAGCGAGTATGAGGACGATGGAGGGACCGCGGGTGGCACCACGTCGGCTGCATACCGGAAGAAGAAACAGCCGAAGCCCAAGTCGGCGTGGGGGTTCAAGCTGCCGAAGCTCCTGCCCACGAACAACCAGGCGGCGCCACCGGAAGCAGCCGCCTCACTGTCTCCTATCCGTCGCGGCTTCAACAATCACGAGTTTTGATCTCGCCGTCTCTCTGCTACATGCGCCACCAACCAGTCCAAGACCCTAAACTAACGAAGTAATGAAAACCTCTTGAGTCTACTGTAGCTACTGTAGACCCACCTCTGATTCGATCCGTAAGAAATCGCGCAAACATAAAAACACTGCTAGGAAAAGAAGAAGAAAAAGTAGAAGAAGAAGAAGAGCAACAACTACCTAAACAGCACAGCAACTCATGGACTAGAAGCACTTGAATGACTAGGACGCCCTACTTGGTCGAAGTTCCCCTCGGGGGTCTTTATTTTCCGGTGGTTCCTCCGCGTCCGTCGTCGATTTTCGTCTTCTCCTCGTCCGCGTTGCGCTCTGCTCGTTGGTCCGTCCACGTATTATTGCATTGTCGTGGGTTCTGCCGCCCCTCCATTCTCATCATCTTCTGCCCCCTCTAGAGCTTGCGACGCTCCTCGGCAGGGAATTTGATGTGGTTCGAGCTCGAGAACAGCGCGAGTGGGGCCGCCGCCGCCGCCAGCACCACGAGCGCCACTCCCGTCTTGCGCTGCCAGTTCTTGGTCTTGGCCCACCAGCCGCCGGCCGGGGACCACGTGTACTTGGGGTACGGATACTCGCCACCGCCGCTCATGTCTGTGTCGGAGCTGTTGGAGACTTGACTGTGCGGCTGAGAGAGCGACCGACCAATCGTATTTAGTGATATATATTCTTAAGTACGATATATAAATTCTTAGCGTTAAAAAGACCCGTCATTTACGGACCGTAAATTACCGTAAAACCCGTAGCGTTATGATCTTTTTTCGTCCACTACGCGAAAAAGTGCTCGTCGAATGTCGGGGCATCGTTCTGCCACACAAAGGTCTTCATGCCAGTCGGGAACTGCTCCGTCTTGTTATCCCGGTGGCCCCATTTGTCATTCGTCTTGGAGTTCCTGTGGATGTCCACTGCCAGCAGCACTGTGCGGTGGTAGATCTGCAGGCGGTTGCGCTTCGCGGGGTCAGTCTCAGGCCACTGCATCAAATCCACGTCCGGGACGAACAACGTCTGCGGCAACACGTTGTTCAGAATTCCCACGAGCGACAGCAGCACGTCGGACGCCCCCGTCTGGAACGGGATCTCGACGCCGGTGCTGGCTTGGCCGTAGCCTTCGCGCATGTTGAAGTATCTGATACCGTGCCTGATCGATGGTTTGACGCTGAAATACTCGCACTGAGTTTTGGCGCAGAGCTTTTCGGCGGCGGCGATGAGGCCGTTGACGTCCTGCCCCTTGGCACCACGGAACACCGCAGCCGTCTTGCCGGCATTGCACCACGGAGAACCGTCTGCGTCGACTGATCCAGCACAAGCATCGAGCTTCGCTATGAACCCCTCGATGTCTTCAACAGTCTCCGCGTACACCAACGACTGAAGCGGCTGATCCACACTCGCCACTTTGTTGCCGCGACCGAGCTGGTGGTCGAAGATGAACTCGCGCAGGTCCAACGCCGACCCTTTCGTCGCTGCGTACTCTTTCCCCGGTAACGCGGGGGCACCCAGGGCCACCTTCCCGCCGTACGTGTTGAGGTTCAGGTACTTCCTCATGACGTGCGACAGATGCATGTCTTCCGACGTTGCCCAGGACGGCGGTCGCTCCTTCATGAAGTACTCGAGCCACGACTGCTCCAGGAACCACATGCCGCAGAGGTAGTCCTGCTCCTCCATGTCGGTGGTCGAGAGGTCGTAGCCGACCGTGGGCCAGCTCTTATAGCCCTCGAATGTCGCTGCACGGCGGTGGCCGAAGTTTCCCCACACGCCCTTCTGGCGCTGCATGTACTGGATGTAGTCGAACACGGTCGTGGCATCGATGGAGCGGTCGTCGTCCACGATCAGCACGAACTTGGTCGTCGCCATGTACGCGAGAAGGAAGCGCCCGTGGAACTTGTGGTTGAACTCGGACGCCGTCAAGACCAGGCGTTGGCTTTGTGCGGGATGCTGCACTCGGATTGCGTCCAGGACGGCCTGGTACAAGTGTCGTTTGGGCGAGTTGAAACACATGACCCAGACGTCGGGCGGCACCACGTTCTCCTGGCTGAGCGCCGCCTCCAGCTGCATCCGCAGCGCCTCGGGCTCACCTCGGTAGACGTTGAAGATGATGGTCGTGGACGTGTCGTTTGCGCTGAAGTCGGACGTATAGAAGTCCTCACCCATGGCAAACGTCTCTCGACTGGGATGCACTGCAAGTGTCGTCTTGGTCTGCTCATCTGGAGGATGTTCGTGCGAAAACGCCTCGATTGGTTTCTTGTTCGAACGCAGGACGCCGTGTAGCTCTCCTCCAGTTGTCTCAATGACACGGCGGCCCAGCATGAAGACCATGGAGCAGCACATCACGAAAAGTGCTGTCCCACCAAGTACCATGTAAAGCTTGAGGCCCTGAGGATACTTACTTTTATAAATGGGCTTCATTCTGGAGCTAACGGTGTCAACGTTTGCCTTGACGATGCGATTGAAAAATGATCCAGATGATAGGATACCGCACGGAAGCTCGAGACGGGTATGTCGAACAGTAAAAATATTTAGCAGATAGCTCAGGAGTATCGTGGTGTTGATGTCTTGCTCGGCTTCACACCAGCGGTTCTTGCGAGGTTTACTGACTCAGGCAAGAGCTGGGACGAGACGAAGACATTCGAAGAACGACGCCACTTGATAACGAGTGCAACCAGTAGAGTATCGTCATTAGCTCATCATTCCGTGATCTCAATGCATCGTTCGTTACGACAGTAATTTTTGGTACAGCTAGTTGAAGGCCAAATTCATGGTGTCGTTCAAAAAGAAAACGATATGTATTCTTCATCCAAATCCATGGCTTATGACAAATACTGAACGGGGTTTTCAGTCGACCCTCGCTGCCATATCAACGTCTCCATTCGAGACGGGAAGTCATCCGTGACCACCCACTCGTCCTTCTTCTCATCGTCAATAACTTTGCCGTTCGTCTTGGAGTTCCGGTGGATGTCCACCGCCAGCAGCACCGTGCGGTGGTAGATCTGCAGCCGGTTGCGCTTCGCAGCGTCCGTCTCGGGCCACTGCATCAAATCCACGTCCGGGACGAACAACGTCTGCGGCAACACGTTGTTCAGAATGCCCACGAGCGACAGCAGCACGTCGGACGCCCCCGTCTGGAACGGGACCTCGACGTCGGTGTTGGCTTGGCCATAGCCTTCGCGCATGTTGAAGTACTTGATGCCGTGTCTGATCGTTGGTTTGACGCTGAAATACTCGCACTGAGTTTTGGCGCAGAGCTTTTCAGCGGCGGCGATGAGGCCGTTGACGTCCTGCTCCTTGGCACCGCGGAACACCGCAGCCGTCTTGCCGCCATCACACCACGGACCCGAGACCGCCGTGTTATTGAGATCTCCGACATTGACCACTATACTGCTATTCAGCGACGGGCATGCGTCAAGTTTCGCCAAGTAGTCTTCAATGTCGCCAACTGTCTCTGCATATACGAGCGTTTTGATCGGCGCGTCGACGCTGACAACTTTGTTGCCGCGTCCAAGCTCGTGGTCGAAGATGAACTCACGCAGGTCCAATGCTGATCCTTGCGTCGCCTGCACTTCCTTCGGCTTGCTGGGCAGCGTTTTGCCAATTGCAACTCGACCCGCGTACGTGTTCAGGTTGAGGTACTTCCTCATGACATGCGAGAGGTGCATGTCTTCTGACGTTGCCCAGGACGGTGGACGCTCTTTCATGAAGTACTCAAGCCACGACTGCTCCAGGAACCACATGCCACTGAGATAGTCCTGCTCAGCCATGTCCTCGCCCGTGAAGTCTCGGGGCCAGCTCTTGTAGCCCTCGAACGTTGCCGCCCGACGGTGGCCATTGTTGCCCCACACGCCTTTCTTGATGTTCATGTACTTGATGTAGTCGTTCACTGTGTCGCCGTCGATGGCCTTGTCATCGTCTACAATGAGTACGTACTTGGTGGTGGCCATGTACGCCAGCAGAAAGCGTCCGTGAAACTTGTAGTTGAAATCCGAGACCGTAAACTTGACCTTGTCCGCTACGTCGGGGAATTTCTTTTTCACTTCTTTGACCACGTGTCGGTACTTGTTCTCCATGGGCGAGTTAAAGCACATGACCCAGACCTCGGGTGGTGAGACGTACTTCTGCGTCAGTGCCTTCATCAGCTGCACAGCGAGCGCCTTTGGTCTGCCCTTGAACACGTTGAAGATGATTGTCGTTGAAGTGTCGTTCTCGCCGAAGCCCGACGTGTAGAACTCGTCCCCCATGGGCAGCACTTCTTGACTCGGCTGAACGTCCACAGTGAAGTCTTCCAGGACTCGCTCGGGTTCAGGCGCTGGGATCTTGAGCAAAACCTGGTGCTGCGAGTACTCGTCGACATCCTGACTGCGGATGGTCGAGGTTTGATGGTTTGATACGCGCTTGTCAAAGCCTGCCAGGGACCCGACGAACCAGCACACGAACAGAATCCACCCCCCACCAAGAATGTAGAGGGATCTCGGTCGTCGCATTAGCACGTCTGTATCCGTATCCCCGAAGCTTCGTCTCCTGGACTCCATCGCAAATTGTTTAGTGAAGAATCGCCTGCCACGGATCACATGGAGACCTGGAGACGACCACCAACGCAATGCGATGATGGAAAACCAACCAACGCAACGCAACCGCTCGAAACGACCAGCAGCCTCAGAAACCACCACACCAAAATGTCGACGAGTCGAATTCGACACCTTGGCACAACGTCACCCGCATCACCGCTGCAAGCGCGAATGGGAATCCTAGACAATGGAGAACGAGCTTCGAAAAAACCACGCACTGGTCTACTATATATTTAGTCCTCAGCCCCACCTGCCCCTGTTCCTGCGTCGTTCCTCCGAGTCGGTGGTGCTGCTCACGTCACGTGGCATCGCTGACTCCTGCACTGTCGTCCTCTGTCTCTTGCCTATTGCCGGGAGCGGAGCGCAGGCCGATCTCGCGTTGCTGCGTGTGGCGCGACTCGGTCGGTGTCAAATCACTGGAAGGTCTTTCGCTTGCCGATGCGCTCGAACTGCGCCACCATGCTGCACGTCCGCGCAGCCAAGTCGCGGGTCTTGTCGATCACCTGGCGGTGGACCGAGTTCTGGGGCGTGCCCATGACGATGCGTCCTTCCTGAGAGTCGATCTTGGCGTCGAGGCGCGCGTTGCGGATGAGGTTCACGATCCACTTCTCGGCCTCGCCGTCCTCCTGCATCGCCAGCTTGGACGACAGCGCCTTCATGTCGATGGTGCGGTGCACGCGGCAGTACATCTCGAAGATGGCGAGACGAGCGGCCTCCATGAAGTCCGTTGAGTTCTTCTCGTACAGGAAGAAGTCGCTGGCCAGCACGACCTCGCACTCGCGCAGCTTCTCCTGGGCCGACTCGAAGTCGAAGTTGACGAACAGGCACTCGACGAAGTCCACGATCGGGTCGCGGTAGCCCTTGTCGTCCACGCGGAGCACGCGCAGCAGGTCCTTGACGAGGTTGCGGCGACGCTTGTGCAGGATCACGCCGGCGCACAGGTAGCGCAGCAGCCAGGGGGCGTTGCTCTGGATGGCCTCCACGCAGCGCGACTGCAGCATGAAGTCCACGATGGCGTCGCGGCCCTCCTCGTGCCACGCGAACACGAACAGCGACCAGTGCAGCAGCCACGTGCGCTGCTGGAGCTGCTCCACGGGGCTCATAACGGTCTGCCACAAGAAATAACAAACAATCAGTCAGTCAGGCACGTAGTAGCTAGGAAGGAAACACAACAACAATCAATTTGACGCACGCTGCTCTCGATGACGTCGCTGATGCGGGAGATGTCGGCGAGCGCGTCGTCCCAGCGGAAGATGAGGATCTCGGCGGCCAGCTTGCCCCAGAGCGCGTTGAGGTACTGCTCGGACGAGTTGGGGATGAGCACGCCGTAGTACGTGAGGTACGTGAGGCAGTCCTGGTAGTTGCCGCACTCGTACTGCAGCTTGGCGTACTTGTAGAGGCCGTCCAGCACGGCGGGCGTGATGCCCTCGTTCTGCTCGAGGTGGCTGGCGTTCAGCAGGTTCTCGCTCTGCAGCTGCATGATCTTCTCCTCGTCCTCGATGAGCTTCAGCATGGGGCTGCACTCGCTCTTGGCGAAGCTCAGCGCGTCCAAAATCTCCCCGCGGCGCGTCTCGAACTCCTCCGGGACGTCCTCCGAGCCGTGCAGCGTCTGGTGGATCTCCACGGCGAAGTCCGCCATGTTTGTGGGCTTGAGCAGCGCCAGCTTGGCCGCCATGAGCTGCGGCTCGTCGTACAGCTCGCTGCTGGACAGGAAGTCGATGAGCGGGAACATGAAGTGCAGGTCCATGAAGGGCGCCAGGCGGTTCGTCAGGTCGAACGCGGCGTCGGGCGGCACGCTCACGCCGGCGTCCGTCTCCTCGTGGCTGCTCATGGCTGCGGCGCTACTGGGGGAAGAAGGGAAGAGAGGGAGGAAGGAAGGGGGCGACGCTGCTGCTGCTGCTCGGACCCTGGTGGCTCGCGGGAATGAGTGGCGATGGCTGGAGAGGGGTATGGCACCCGGAAGTGGGGGCTGACGGGGAATTCGCACCCGGAAGTGGACAAGAAGAGAAATACGGTACTATTAGTGGTACAGGGTACCTTTTGTAGTGGTCCACATTGAATATGACCTCATTTTTCATTGAACGCATGGCTAACACTTGTGCGAGCTGACGGTACTTTTGAATTCTGTTCCGACGGCGCGTTCCAGAAGCGCTGCACGAAGTCCCCGATGCCTGGACGGATCCGCTGCTGGTCGTCCAGTACGGTGTCCACTTGGGCTGAGACTAGCGAGACATCTGCAATGGGATCAGAGATGCAGCGTTAGTTTTGGGCTGCCAGTCTAATGTTGAAGTGACAACCGTCGACTCACCTGGGAAGTGCTTGAACACGTTCTGAAGCCCCTCGAAAGCGCTGATCATCGTCGCGAAGTAGATTTTCCTCGCAGGGATCTGCCTGTCGTGAACGAGGTGGTGCAGCACCGCGCACGCCTTCTCACCAGCTGCGCACTCAATGTCGAGGAGCAGGACAAACTGGCGTGAATCTATAGGCGGAAGTTGCGCGAACACGTTGCGGCCTCTGTTGCTGGTCTCCCTTGGTCTCCGCTCAATGGACACGACACCAGTAGGTGATGACGGACTGACTTCCGAGAACGCACGGAGTAGCACCATGCCCTTTCCTTCCATGGATAAAGCGCAGAAGTCAGACGCGTCCAGAGCTTTCGTGGTATGACACACGTCTCCGTGGCTATTCGTGATCTCCTCCTCCTCGTGAGGCAAGCACGCTAAAACTTCTTATATGAGAAGACGTGCCAACGGCGTGGCGCGCTGTTGAAACACAACCGTGCTGATGCTTTCGTCTCGCAGAGTTGCGACCAAGTTCCGGCACGGGTACGAGTGAGCAGAGGCCTCGTGCACAAGGAACCGCTTCGCCCCCACCGAACCATCCATTGTCACAACACGATGTGTCTGCTGCGAGGTATCCAGCGGAGTGCCAGGCCACGATAGGTACACGTACTGGTCTCGACGTGGTTTGGCCTGTCTCGCCTGGAATGGCGATGGGGTCCCAGCACGACCAACAGCGTCCACATGGATAGCAGTGGAGGGCTCGTCCAGGCTGGTTGGTGACGGAATCGCTTCAGCCGCAATCGTGTGAGCTGCTAGGGGCGGGCTTGCTTTCTTGTGCGACCTCTTTGGGTGTGTGGCTGTCGAGTCTCGGACATCTCGGGTGAGCACCTCCCATCGGTTCTTGTAGAGATTGGAGATCGCCGCGCGACTGACGTTGAACGCCTTTGCAAGTGCCACCTGCTTCGCGCCGCCGTCGATCCGCGCGATAATCTCCTTACGGTCGCCCTCGGTCAGGTATCTTGACGTTCGTTCCCGATGCGGTGTAGACGAAGACAACTCACCGGTAAAGTGAGAACGCGCTTCACTGTGAGGTGTATCCAAATCGGCACCTTGAGAAGACGACCGCGATGAAAACGAGTAGGGCTCCATCACGGCAAGAGAACTGGTTTGAGCTTCGCGTCGCTCCTGGGTGGGGAAGAATCCGTTGGCTGGTCCCGGAAATGAATTCATTCGTGTGTTGTCTTCGTCTACCGATGGTGATGACTGTTTTCGCTTGTGGAGGTGGCTTTCAAAATTGTAAGTTAATGCCGGAATGGCCATCTCGATGTTGGATTCGGTGGTGGCGACGCTATGGGGCGGCTGCAAGTACGACGAGAGCTGGAGGCACGCGGAAGGGGTCACGTCGGTCATGCACACTTCGGCGTTAATTGAGAAGTGGGGCTGTTGTCCTTCTCTTTCGCGTCCGAGGGACCAAATACTGTACAGCGCAAAGGGGTGTTGCACCTCGTCCATCTGCACCCTGCCGGATCATGTTAACCACCCGCTGTTTACATGTACAGTACTGGAGGTGGCGTGCATCCGTTGGCGTGGTCGGTGACTGAGTTCCTTCCCGCCAGTTTTGCAAGAGCAACGCGTTTCTGCAGGCGAGGTCATGGGCTGTCTCAAGGTCGTGTAACACGACCGGTACACGACTCGTGTTCATCAGCCTCGCGCCTTGACGCCTGCAGACAGAGACGCCGGATATTGAAGTTGTTCACGTTCAACGATAGAGCATCTTTACCTACTTGATTCCTCCTGCACATGAAAGGTGTTGGTCAGCGCTCACCTGTACCTGCACATGTATCGTCAGCAAGTTGTCAGTCTGAAGTCGCATCGCGCGAGTAGTGTACTCCCTGTACACTGACAGTATAGTCAGCTATACAGGCAAATAACAGTTAGTTAGTGTCTAGTAAATTCTGCTAACATGTAAGTGCCGAACGAGCGATACCATTTTTCGTCGGATCTTACTAAATGTTCTGAATAATTTCTCCTTAGGCATTTTCGATGACCACTAGAATTGGAAGCGTGATCCGGATACATTCTCTCGAGGACGGGCAGCAAGGCCGCAAAGTGTTTAGATTGCTTCAGTTTAATGTATTGCATGTTTGTTCTCCTGCAACTAACTCGTCCACTTACAGTCAGCTAACATGCCACTAACAGTGAGTTAGTGTCTAGTAAATTTTACTAACAGCAAAACGCCCCACACTACGCGCGAGCCTTCATGGAGAAACAAGCGATTTCGGTGGTAGATCCGTCAACTTGTTAGTACAACATCGTTTGTCCGACCCTCTTTCGCTGGGCGTCTACCTTTCCCTAGAGTCGCGCTTGGTGCTGCTGCAGCAGAAGATCCGCGAAGGGCTGCAGCTTCATGGCCATCTTGAGGTTGCCCTGCAGACGCAGCTTCTTCCGGATGAGCGCCTGCTGCAACCGCAACCGACCTGCCGCCAGGTCCAGGAAGTCCTGTTCGTCCATGTGGATTTGCAGGTCGGGCGCCAGGCGCGCGCCGCGCCCTTCCAGCAGAGTGCACTTGCCGTGCAGCAGCGTGATCGTCCAGACTTCCTTGTTAATGTGCCATTCCAGCACACCCGAGATCTGCTTGCTGAGAGCGTGACCTTTCTCCTGCAGCGTAGCTCGCAGGCGGTCGAACACCTCCGCGCACTCACTCGACCGAGACGTCGTCAGAGACTTCGGCGGGGCGGTCACGTTGCGCATCATGGGCTCGAACGAGTCCTGGGTGGACGTCGGGTGGGTCACGCGGCTGAAGTCGACGACGTCGCGCCATTGTTCGGCCACGAGCTCCGGCGTGAACTGCTTCGGGTCCGTGGGGAAGCCGACGCCGTGCGTGCGCTGCAGTCGAAGAGCTCCCACCCAGCCTCCACCCAGCTCAAACAGCTCGCCGTTGTCCTTGCACGACGAGTGGCACAGATACACGATGATCGGCGACGTCAGCTCCGGCATCAGCTTCGTGTAGACGTCGTCGGGCCACACCGGCTGGGTAAGTCGCGTGCCGGCCACGGGGGACACCGCATTGACAGCAATGTTGTACTTGATGCCTAAGACACACAAATACCACACAGCAGCGTAAGGCACTAGACTCGAGACTCGACGCCGACCAGCAGCAACGACAGACCTTCGCGGTTGAGCGCGACGGTGAAGCCCACGAGTCCCATCTTCATGGCGGCGTAGTTGACCTGCCCAAAGTTTCCGTAGAGCCCGGCGCCCGACACGCAGTTGAGGATGCGGCCGTACTTCTGCCGGCGCATGACGGGCCACGCCGCCTGCGTCACGCTGAACGTGCCCAGCAGACTCGAGCGGTACACGTCGTCCCTGCCGCACACACACGCACAGGAGTCAGCAGTCTGCAGCCAAGTCGGTAGAGGGACGTGGTCTATACCGTACCAGTGCTCCAGCGTCATCTTGCGGAAGGACCCGTCGCGGATGACCGTGGCGTTCTGTAGCAACAGCAGAGACCCCGTCAGTCCATGTAGCACAACAAAAGTTGCAGTTGCCCATACATTGATCAAGATGTCGACGCGCTGGAAGTTCTCCATGGCGGTCTTGACGATAGCGGCGCCGTCCGTGACGCTGTGGCGGTCGCCCACCGCCACGCCGCCGCGGCTGCGGATTCCCTGCACGACGCTCGCCACCAGCGACGCGTCCGCGTCATTGTCGTTCACCACCACGCGCACCCCACGCGCCGCCAGCGCCTGCGCCCACGCGCGGCCGAGTCCGCGGCCCGCGCCCGTCACGATCGCCACCTGCGCCGAGTCTCCGCTCCCGAACGACAGCATCTTCCTTCCGACGCTCCGCTTGCCTTGTGAGCAAGTTGAAGATTCCGGCGAGTGGTACACGTAAACAGTGGTGTGGAGTACACAGTGTCCGGTGGTATTAGCACCCTATCCCTATGTGTGTAAGCTCGAGTGTGTAGTTTTTGGCGCGAAGAGCTATTTTTAGCTCGCGTCAAAGTAGCCCAAGTACGTCACTTTGCCAACGGACTGCAACAATGGCGGCGACGCTCATCCACGCCGAGTTTGGGGACGATTGCGACCTGTACACGGTGCTGGGCGTTGAGCGCTCGGCCACGGACAAGGAGCTCACACGCGCCTACCGCAAGCTGGCGCTGAAATACGTAATATACTTTTTTTTACTGAGTTGAGCTGGTTGAAGCGCCGAGTTGACGCGTCGCCCTGTTGCCACCACAGCACCCGGATAAGCAGCGAGGTGATGAGGCTTCGCGCGCCAAGGCGACAGCCAAGTTCCAGGCCGTGAGTGCCATCCACTCGATCCTGAGCGACAAGGAGGCGCGGGCCGTCTACGACGAGTCCGGCACGATCCTGTCGGACGAGCACGACGCCAAGCCCCCGTCCTTCCAGATGTGGACGCAGTACTTCGCGCGCATGTTCCCCAAGGTCACCACCGAGGACATCGCCAGGTTCGAGGGCGAGTTCCGCCACTCGGACGAGGAGCGACGCGACGTGCTGGACGCGTACACCAAGTACGAGGGCGAGATGCAGCACGTCATGGACACGATCATGCTGTCCACGGACGACGACGAAGAACGGTTCGCAGAGATGATACAGGAGGCCATCAAGGAGAAGGAGGTGGGTGCGCAGCTGTGAGTGGTCGTGCAGGTTGACCACTTACATTGGTTGTGAGAGAGCAGGTCAAGGCCTTCCCGACGTGGCGCGAATACGTCAAGGAGCAGGCGAAGAAGAAGAGGAAGAAAGAGACGCCGGCCCAGCAGAAGCGCAAGCAAGCGAAGCGTGAGAAGGAGGCACGCGAGGCAGAAGAGCTCTTCAACAAGATCCGCGGCAACCAGCAGAACCGCGGCGAGGGTTCAGGCAGCACAGCGCTCAGTACCGAACGGTACGGCTGGTAGTTGCCGACTGTGCCATTGCGGGACGGATGATAGTACTGACTTCAATTGTGTTGGTGTGAGCAGGAAACGCGGGTTTGAATCACTGGTTGGCAGTCTGGAAGCCAAGTACGCTGAGAAGGACAAGAAGTCGAAGCGCAAGGCTACACCTCAGGACCCAGGTGAGCCCAGTGAGGAAGAGTTCCTCGCCGCGCAGAAGCGGTTGAAGCGTAGCAGGAAGAAATAAGATGCTGTGAATGGCGGCGGCACCAAGTGAATTATGGATAAGCTTACCACAGCATCCAGCAGCTTCAATTAGAGAATTTCATTGCACTACTAAATCAGTCGCAAACAGAGACAGCGTGCTCTTGTATGTACGTCGGAAGCTTACTATCTATCCCTTGAACTCACTGAAGGCCGTGACCGTGGGGGTACCAGGTGCAGCGGTCTCACTTACTTCCACCGCAACCGGAATCGGCTCGCCGTTTTCCATCGGGACACTCACGTACTGCCCGTTCGCATCGCACGAAGCATCGTAGCCAGCGTACACAAGCAACGCGTCCTGCTCACGCGAGACCACGTGCTCGTCGTAGTCGCGGGCCTGGTAGTCCACGTGCACGAAAGCGCGCTCAACCTCGTCCAGGTTCTCCACCTTGAACTGCATTTGAAGTGCGATATCGTGCGCCAACTTCACCGACATCTCGCCGGGGACCACAACCTCCAGCCCCACGAGGTACTTGGAGCCAAAGTGATAAGCGCGCACAATGTCCAACGACATCGACGGGTGGTGACGATTGCAAAGGTCCTTCACCTCCTCGATAAACTCCTCGCTAGCGCAGACGCCAACGAGCTGCGTGACCTGCTCCCACGCCATCTTACCCCAGACCACCATGATGTAGACGAAAATGAGGATGGCTCCGGCAGGATCGACATACCAGGCTTTCGACTCGACGGCGGCGATGATGTACGCCGCAACAGCGAACGAGTTGCTGAGAGTGTCGTTGAGGTTGTCCTGGTGAATGGCTTCGACCGCCACCGAGACCGTCGACTTGAGGATCCATGCCGAGTAGAACATGAGGCCGATTTTCACGACCACAGCTGTGACGGCGATGGCGATCGCCGCAGCCGAGAGCTTTGGCGCCTCGGGCTCGTCCGATGAGAAGCCATCGACGAGCTTCGTGACCGCTTCCTGGATGAAGACGATGGACGCCAGCACCATCACACTGGCCGCCACGATGATAGCCACGGGCTCGAAGCGCGACGTGCCAGCCGGGTACTTGGCGTAGTCCTGCTTCTTGCCCGAGCGCGTGCCGGCGTACCAGAGCAGGCCCTGGACGAAGAGGTCGACCATGTTCTCCACGAGGGCGGAGATGAGCGCGAGCGAGTTGCTGGCAAGGGCGACGGAGGTCATGACGATGACGATCACGATGTTCGTGCAGAGCGAAGCCTTGAGCACCACCGCCACATGGTCCAGGGGCTCCTCTCCGCGCAGCACGCGCTGCAGCGTAGCAAACTGCGGGCATAGCGGCGATCTGGGGCGAGCAGTGGGGCTCTGCATCTCTCGAGCTTGGGTGGACTGGGTATGATAGGCTTGCCGCCTTCGGAGAGACTTGGAGAATGAATGAGGACGAACCACAGGAATGGAGGAGCTGGCCCCGAGGGTCGATTAATCGACAGGATTCCGCTGTGCGCGTGCCCCCGATCTGGACGCCCGGGTTCTGGTCAGGTTGTCGGCTCTAGGCGCAACAAATTGAACTGAGCTTGCAAAGCGAGATTAGCAGTCCGTATCTCCACCAACATTCCGGCGCGGCACCGCTGGAGCATCTCACGCCACTTGACACCGTCAAAAATGAAGACGCTGCTATAATACATGTACTGTACCGGTAATGTGACCTACCTCAAAGTAGCTCGCTGCTGCTGGTCTGCTTGTGTTGGAAGCTCGCAAATGGCATGTAGCAACGCTGGACTGTGTTTTACCACTTAATTCACTTAAATTAAAAAGTGTTTTTCTTATTTTCCCAAATATTTTTCGCGTCGCCGGATCAAGAATCATTTCTCCATGAACTCACAGTGAGCTTCTTTCGATTCCTTTGGACAAGAGCTAGTGGGGTTTGCATTTGTTTAATCCTAAACCACGATCGAGCTAGAAACACTACTGTAGCGAAATATACCTTACCTGCAAAAAAATGAAAAATATGTACGTCGGTCACTAGATGATACTATTACCCGATGTGTGTGTGGGGGGGTAGTAGTACATGTAGTACTCAATGTACTACCGTATATTAATAGTGCGGTATTTAGTATGAGTGACACTATGTTATCATCAGCGCAGTACTATAATAAATTATTAATAATAATCTCCAAGTAATACTTTTGAATGACCCTAAACGAGCAAACTCGGTGACGTACTACTAGTACTAGTACTACGCAACTGTTAGTATCTCTACTATCTCTATCTCTACTATCTCTACTACATGTAGTACTAGCCGAGCGCCGCCGCTTCGCGGCGGTGGGTTTAGTTTTAGTCCCAGTAGTGTGGGCTGCCCGCCTCCGCTTCGCTCGGGCGGGCAACAGTACTCTTAAGTTGAGTACACGCCTCGCTTCGCTCGGCTGAAAATTAATTTTATCAAACTCAAGCAATACGAAAGTCTTATCAAACGTTATGCAAATGTATTATCAAGCTGTCCGATTTCCTAACGCAGTCTCGAAAATCTGCCTGTACACAATGTTCGCAGTGTACACTCCGTCATCTTCCTCCAACTCAGGATACTCAATCAGCGCCTTGATCTTGGATCGAGCGGTAACTCGGGAGAGCGCGACATAGAGTTGGCCGTGGGAAAAGCACGGTGACGCTAGGTACAACCCCAGATTGAACACCGTTTGTCCTTGCGCTTTGTTGATGGTCATTGCGAATGCTGTCTGAACTGGAAACTGCTTGCGCCTCAAACGGTAGGGGAAGTTTCGAGCATTGTCGTCACTTATGAAAACGATCTTTGGAATCAACACGTCCTGGCCGCGACGCTCCCCGGTCATGATCGTCACGTGGATGACGTGTGGTTTGAGCTCAACAACCCGTAGTCGTGTCCCGTTGCATAATCCTAGGCCCGGGTTCAAATTGCGCATGAGCATGATCGGTGCTCCCACTTTGAGCGTCAGCTTGTGCGGCGGGATTCCGTTGATGTTCACTGAGTTCAGCACCTCCTGCTCAAAGAAGTTACTTTCCTCGTCGTCCTGCACTGAGTCAATCGACCGGTACTCGCGGGCATCACCATCCAGACGCGCTGATACAGCATCGTTGATACGGTGAACCATTGCGTTGGTTGTCGTCAAAATAGTACGGTTCGCGAAGTAATCGTCCGTTGCAATGGTCGGGTTGTTAATATCAGCGTACATCGCGTCGACAATCCGAGTGAGTCCAATGGGGACCACACCTGGCGCAATTTCGGCGTCCTCGTCACGTTCTTCGGGCGGGTTCTCGACCAACATGTCACGGGGGAGCTTCATGTAGTCGCCTCCCAGCGCGCGGTTTACCTCATGCCTCCCTTCACCAACTTCTTCGCCTTGTTATCCCAAGAAAATTTCTTAGGAATTTAATGATACAGCATGGTCTTGGCGATCTGGTCTTCTGGTTCTTCACTCGCGCACAGTTCGAAAAAGCTGGTAAGTGTAGTGCGGCGACCCCGCTCTGCAAATACTGCTGGGTCATCAGTGGGCTCGAAAACAATCATCTGACCACCTTCCAAGTGCACCGTAAGCCTGATGATAGATTGCGTCTTGCCCTGGATCTCGAACACCAATAGACGCATACATGCCTCCACGGGTGATATATATCTTGCGTTAAGAAACCGCAGGATCTCGTTCGGCTCCTCGCGAGGGTTGTTGGGATTGCGCACGGCCTCAATGGTGATTACCGCTCTATCGGACCCCTTGTAGACGTACTTGTACATGTACTTGATTGCTGTGATCGCAGTACACACTTCCACATTGATGTGGCAATTGTACTTCTGCGATAGGTAAGGGTTGTACGGAACCACCAACTGGTTTACAGCCTCGTTGTCGTAGATTTTGCCCTTGTACGTCAGAACACCTGGTTCACGACGACGCCGTCTATACACCGGGTATCCGTCCGGGTTTGCTCGCGTAACCTCTACCAACGGCTTCGGAAATCCCTTCGAGCACTTTCCGTCCTTCATGCATGGGCTAGAAGGAAATGCTTCCCCACATGGGCTATGCATCATGCAAGTCATGACCGTGTCGAAGAGGTCAGGGTTGACGTTCTTGTCAGGCAATTCAGTAGACACCAACTTGTCAATAATCTCCCGGGTGCGAGGCTTGTCTTCGTCCTCCAGAATAACGAGGATATGGGCATGTGGTAGCCCGCGCTTCTGGAACTCAACAACGTAAATCCGCGCCAGTAGGCGTCCCAGGACACCCTCATCCAAATCCTTTAAAAGCGCCTTAAGCTTCTGTTGCCACACGCGGGCAACAATGTCAGGGCGGTCTTGGGCACTCTGAAGAGGGTCCGTGATCTTCTCTTCAATCTCTTCCCACTTGGGATTGCACGTCATGGTCACGAAGACGTCGGGCTTTCCATACTCACGAACAATAGCCATTGAATCTTGGTAGGCCTTGTACATGAAGCGCGGGCCACCCACATGTGAGTCTGGAAGGATGACACGCTTGCCGATCTGGCGTAAAAATGATCTTCTCGGTGCTGCCGGTCGGGGTGTACCAACTCGCCGCGCGTACGGTCGTATTCAGACAGGAGTCCTTCGCCTTCATCCAGCGTAATGGTGTTCTCGTTAAGCAGGGCATCTTCAACACCATGATACTGATTTGCCCGAATCTCTTTCTGATGAGTTGCCACCCACCGTAGTTGTTCCTGTTCACACTTGGCTCGCTGATCAACGACCCATTGCTGAAAGAGGCGCCCGCCTTGGTGAAGTGCGGACTGATCGCCCACCTTCTGGAACAGTCGATACGCCGTGTGTTCGCGTAGAGCCATCTTCCTTTTTTTTCTGTAAACGACTCCGTCCGCGTACGTAAGCGTATGCGTCCGTCCGAGCTCACCGTGGGGGAACAGCAGTGGGTATTGGAGAGGATCATACTTCTCATCTGTTTCAAAGAGTCGCAATAACTTGTGATCTCTAGCGAGAAGAAGCAGGTCGCGTGGCTTGGCAATATTTCCATCGTCGATCAATGCAGCCCCTACTTCAGACACGGTTGGCAAGTTGTGTGTCCCAGGCTGCGACGCTTTAGCGTGCAGTCGGTATTGAATGTCCATCACATCGACACCATTAGCCAAATCCTCCCGCAGCTTTTCCCCGAAATTTAAGAACTGCTGAGCAAAGGGGTTACACCTCTCCATCATATCCTCGATATCTTTCAGCGCCACATTGTCCAGATCGGCGTAGATGCCTTTGCGTCTCTGAGCTCGCGCTTGCATGTCGGGATCCACGATATAGATCTGCGCGAACTTTGGTGTAGTTCTCTCACCTGTAGCTGGGTCCACGTACGGCAGCATTGATCCCAGGTAATGACCCATCGCTCCTTGAATACGATACGAATAGACACCATGTTGTCCCGCGACATCCTGGTCTTGGTCGACAGTTCGAAAGGTGTTGTCACTTGAGGAAGCACCAATGGACGTGAAGGCAAAGGCTTGGTTGTACGCCCGGATGTGGCGGCGGAACTCACTCTCACCGTACAGCTCCAGCAGGCGCCCTGGTGCAGACTGAAGAGGATGAAGTCTCACCCTCCCTTTCATACAACAAATGAAGTCGGACTCGTCGGACCACTTCCAAGCTTGGCACCATGGACACACTGCTGTGGGAGGGAGTCTGTGGCGCCTGCTCACCACGTTCTCTCCTGTTACCATTGAAGCCCTGAAGTTCACCTGGTTTACATGACCGTGACAACGCTTGACTGACTTGCGTCGAATGCGTTCATGTTCTCGCCGCGCTTCGACTTCTTCTTCCGTTAGTGCAGCCCGTCTGTTGGCTTGCCGTTCTCGGTCGATTGCTTGTAAGATCGCTCGCTCATCCTCGGTCTGTTCTTCTCGCCTGACAGCATGTCGCTCTCTGTCAAGGGCCTGAGAAACGGCGAGGTCTTCCTCAGTCTGTTCCCCGCGTCTGATAACCTCTCGCTCTCGGTTTAGTTGCCTAACAGCTTTACGCGCTTCTTCGGTCCGAGCCGCAAGCCTTGCTGCCTTGCGTGCACGGTCCGCTTGCCTTTCAAGTATGCGCTCCGCGGAGCTCTGTGCCGCTCGGTGAACTCGTTGCTGGATACGATTATGTTCGCGCTCATTCTCCCGCTCTGCAAGCGTTTGTTGCGCCCGGTGCTCTTGTTTCCGACGACGCTCGGCCTCTCGTGCTGCGATGCGCTGCTCCTCTGTCTTTCGAGCCCTCGAAGCTCGCGCCCGCTCTCTGTTTTTAGCCTTAGTGCGTTCCTTCTGTGAAGCGGACATATTAGCTCTGTTCATCCGCGCCCGCTCCGCGTTTCGTGCTCGTAAGGCAGTCGCCCTCTCATGCGAAGTCAGAATCGGAGCTGCGCTCGGCATAGCCTCTGACTCGGCGGCACGTTGCTCCTCAGCGTACGCTGCAGCATACCTTTGCTGGTGCTCTGCTGGGTTGTCCTTTTCCTGCTTGCCTTCCTGCTCCACAGTAGCCCCCTCAGTCATCACCACGTCAGGAACGTTAGCTGTCGGGACATTGGCATCAGCTGCGTCTATGCCGAGAGCTGCAAGTTCCTTGTCCAAGTTGCGTTTGTGGTAGTTTCTCCGCTTCCGCCGTTTCTTCCTGTCGTTTGCGTCTTCCGGTTCGGCAGGTGTGGCATTCACGCGCGCGTTTTGCAGCAGGGCTTCTTCGACCTCCCTTCGCGTGCGCTTGCGTTTGGGTCCCATGACTCCCTACACACGAAAGAAAACGACACAACACAATACGTTAGATGAAACGGCAATACATGTGTAAAACAACAAACACATATAATTATCTCCAATTCAGCCGAAATAGCAGTATACAACACAACAGAATTCCCACGACGCCACTGAGACAAATCCAACAGCGTTTGACCAACAGCATGCATGCGTTTTCATCTTATAATCGTAAATTCCAGGTACGACTCACAGACCAAGCGATGGTGAAGCTCCTCATATAGCCAAGCTTCCATTCCAATGAATTTATTTCTTTTGTGCACCGCACCTCCTCGTTTACCACCTCAAAGCACGACTCGCCTGTGTTGCCTCTCAATACATTTGGAGAAAGCAACAGCGAGCTTCTTTGGTGCTGAAGCGTCAGCTCATCGCACTAATTATTTTGTCACTTCCCTCGGTGACAGTGCGTGAGCCTCGGCTTGATGCCACTGAGCTTGTTCAGCCCAGGCAATTAACCTTTTTGGTTGTAGAGGGGTAATGGATCAGGTGTTGGTGTTTTGTTTTTAAATTGGAACTTCCACTGGCATCATAAGAGTTGAAGGATCGCTCAATCCGCAAGGCGCACCCAAAATTCATGACTATTAGACAACGTGCATCCACGCAGTCAAAGTCTACACAGATTGGGCTCGCTTTAGGCATCGTAGTACTATCCATCGAATAGCATAAAGCTATCCCAGTGAACGGACCCCAATACCACCGCCTCGAAGAAGGTGTCCTTGTTCTTGCGAAGAGACGGCCTTGTTCTTGTAGGGTGTTGGGTATGATAGTTGCCGCACGCCCGCCAAGCCCCCTTCCATAATAAACCAATCACTTTCCCTCCTTCAACGGGCCTCACAGCCCGGAGTGGTATTCACTGGACAAAGTGCCGTTGGAATTGCCGGGTTGGGGCAGGCGTACGGTGGATGTGGTCCTTTGCGTATTCCACCCGTGCACATCCCTCTAGATTTTGGGGGCTAATCGTCCAGGGACGTGTACGGGATTAAGGAATCGCTTGGCGGAAAGGTGTAGGTTAAGTATGGCCAATAGGCAGATGCTAAGTGTGCTCTCGCGCAGAGTGGGCGGTGGGTTAAATACTCTTTAATAAACAGTACTAATTAAGACAAAAAATAGTCCAAATAGTTCAGTCTATTATTTTTTAAAACCCCTTAGCACGCGTCCCCTGGGCAGGAACCCCCCTCCCGCCCAAGCAATTAAACATTACCCTAACCTCTCGCCAGGGACCTCAGACCACCTTAATATGGTTTATATACTCAGGCTATCATGCAGTACAGGCAGCGTACCTTGTCCGCGAGGTGTCCGCGCGCGCGTCCGATTTCAAAATGGGGGCAAAATTTACATTCAGACCTAAGTGACTCTATAAAGTGCGATTGGTGTAGTCCACAAAAACGTATTTAAGTGAATGGGGCTGCCTTCGCTGCGCTCGGCAGCTTAGGGCCAATGGGGGGCCGCCATCGCTGCGCTCGGCGGCTCGGTGGTCCAGTGTACCCATGTCCAATGGACAGGGCGTGACACACCAACGGACGTCCCACAGACGGGAAGGTTACCCCAGTAGATGTTGAGGACTAGCCGAGCGCCGCCCGCTCCGCGGGCGGTAGTTTTAATATTTAAGTTAGTGTTAATATTAAGCCGAGCGCCATCGCTGCGCGGCGGGGTAATATACCGCCCCCGTTCCGCTCGCCTTACGGCGTCGCTGCACTACTCGCCGTGTCATGATAATTAATTAAAGGAGGGCGGGCCCTACGGTCCCGCTATATCGACAGGGTAGGTCGCCTTCGGCGACGGGGCCGCCTTCGCTACGCTCGGCAGCTTTTTGGCCAATGGGGGCCGCCGTCGCTTCGCTCGGCGGCGTTCCGTTTTTGCGCACTACATCAATGCTAGTATGCATTCTTGTCACGCACTGCTATTTTTGTAATTTTTGTATAATAGAAGCAAGTCTAGAGGATGGTGTGATGAAGTAGGGTGGGTGAGTAATGTATGGTCGGGCTCTAACTATGATATGCGACAGGGAAGGTAGATGCCGCAAGGGCGGGAACGTACCAACTGACCAACAAACAAAGCTCGTACTCTGTTAGTTGGGGTAGACTAGCCGAGCGCCGCCCGCTCCGCGGGCGGTAGTTTTAATATTTAAGTTAGTGTTAATATTAAGCCGAGCGCCACCGCTGCGCGGCGGGGTAATATACCGCCCCCGTTCCGCTCGCCTTACGGCGTCGCTGCACTACTCACCGTGTTATGATATTTAATTGCGGGAGGGCGGGCCCTACGGTCCCGCTATATCGACAGGGTAGGTCGCCTTCGCTGCGCTCGGCAGCTTTTTGTCCAATGGGGGCCGCCGTCGCTTCGCTCGGCAGCGTTCCGGTTTTGCACACTACATCAAGGCTAGTCTGCATTCTTGTCACGCAGCTATTTTTGTAATATTTGTATAATAAATCCAGTCCGGAGGATGGTGTGATGCGGTAGCGTGGGTGCGAAATGGGAGGCGGGCTCTAACTATGATATGCGGCAGGGCAGGTCGAGACTGCAAGGTAGAGAACAGACACACAGCAGACCGACAAAACACGTCGTATTCTGTTAGTTGTTGTGGACTAGCCGAGCGCCGCCCGCTCCGCGGGCGGGGGTATTAATATTAAAATTAGTGTTAATATTAGGCCAAGCGCCACCGCTACGCGGTGGGGTAATATAACGTCCCCGTTCCGCTCGCCTTACGGCGTCGCTGCACTACTCGCCGTGTCATGATAATTAATTAAAGGAGGGCGGGCCCTACGGTCCCGCTATATCGACAGGGTAGGTCGCCTTCGGCGACGGGGCCGCCTTCGCTACGCTCGGCAGCTTTTTGGCCAATCGGGGCCGCCGTCGCTTCGCTCGGCAGCGTTCCGGTTTTGCACACTACATCAAGGCTAGTCTGCATTCTTGTCACGCAGCTATTTTTGTAATATTTGTATAATAAAATCCAGTCCGGAGGATGGTGTGATGCGGTAGCGTGGGTGCGAAATGGGAGGCGGGCTCTAACTATGATATGCGGCAGGGCAGGTCGAGGCTGCAAGGTAGAGAACGGACACACAGCAGACCGACAAAACACGTCGTATTCTGGTAGTTGTTGTGGATTATAGTATTAATATGTCTCCAATCTCGAAGCCCTAATAGTTCCCTACCCATTTTTTGGGGCAACCGCCATTGGGAGGTTACACTGGGGTTACACGAGAATGCTTATGCTCGCAGTATCCAGTGCCGCCTCGTCGTGTGTGTTCACAACGGAAGTGACGGAGCTCCAAGAAGCAAGCAAGTAAGCACAGTGCTGAAGAGTAGAGCAAGCATGAGCGCCTTCTTCGAGCAAAAGGTCAAGGCGCCGGTCGTGAAGCTGCTCAAGTCTGGCGGTGGGTCTCCTTCTCCCTGCTGCCTTCAGTCTCCGCGCCTGAACTAACCCCACGCGTCTGTCCAGCCTCCCCCAGCAGCATCGCGCTGGCCATGGCCTTCGGGGTCTCCGGAGGCATCTTCCCCATCCCTGGCGTCACGACGGTGCCCGTCATGGCCGCCATCTTCCTCTTCCGCCTGAACCCCGTGGCCGCCATGCTCACCAACTACCTCGTCACGCCGCTCAACATCGCGTCCGTCCCCGTCTTCATGTGCGTCCACTGACTGTGTCTCTGTTGTCTCTCTGGCCTGCAACGTGCTGATGGGGGTTACTGTTACTGCAGCTACTACGGCAATGCCGTCTTCGGCGGGGGCGACGCGGAGGGCGAGTTCGCCATCGGCAGCTTCATGGAGGACATCAAGAAGGACACGATCAACACGCTGCTGCTCTTCCGCTTCACTCTGCTGCACGCCATCTACATGTGGCTGCTCGTCATGCCCGTGCTCACACTCGTCATCTACGGCGTGCTCACACCCGTGCTGCGTCGCGTCATGCCCAAGAGCAAGGTCGAGCGCAAACACGCCTGAGGAGGCGTGGCGCTTTGCATTTCCCGAGTCTTCGAGTTGGTGTGACAAAGATTGCATAGATCATTTTGGTGTGTTGTTTACCCGGTTGGTTACTCCTTGAGTTCCTCGAAGCCAGCGGTGCGGGGCGTCGCGATGGCAGCACGCTCTGGAGAGCTGAGAGGCGAGCAGTTCTCGTCAATTTTGACTGCAACTTGGACAGGAAGCTCGTCCTCCTCCGTGGGCACAGAAGCGTACACGTCGCCGCAGTGATCGGCCGTACTTGGGCGCTGCTGCTCCAGGGTGTAGCCAGCGTACATTAGGAGGGCGTCTTCCTCGCGCGAGACGACATGCTCGTCGTAGTCTCGAGACTGGTAGTCAACGTGCACGAACGCACGCTCCACCTCGTCCAGGTTCTCCACCTTGAATTGCAGCTGCAGAGCAATATCGTGCGCCGCCTTGACCGACATTTCTGCCGGTACGACGACCTCCAGCTCCACGAGATACTTGGAGCCAAAGTGGTAGGCACGCACGATGTCCAACGCCATGGACGGGTGGTGGTGGCTGCAGAGCTCCTTGACCTCCTGCACGAAGTCTTCGCTGGCGCACACACCCACGAGTTGCGTCACCTGTTCCCAGGCCATTTTGCCCCACGACATCATGATGTAGAGGAAGATGAGGATGGCGCCAGCCGGGTCGACGTACCAGGCGTCCGAATACACTGCAGCCACGACGTAGGCCGCCACTGCGAACGAATTGCTAATGGTGTCATTGAGGTTGTCCTGGTGAATGGCCTCCACGGCCGCAGAGAACGTGGACTTGAGGATCCAGCCAGAGTAGACCATGAGGCCGATCTTCACGACCACAGCCGAGACTACGATCACGATGGCAGCAGTGGACAGCGTCGGCGCCTCGGGTTCGCCTGACGTGAAGCCGTCGACGAGCTTCCTGGCGGACTCCTGGATGAAGACGATGGACGCTAGCACCATCACACTGGCCGCCACGATGATGGCCACGGGCTCGAAGCGCGACGTGCCAGCCGGGTACTTGGCGTAGTCCTGCTTCTTGCCCGAGCGCGTGCCGGCGTACCAGAGCAGGCTCTGCACGAAGAGGTCGACCATGTTCTCCACGAGGGCGGAGAGGAGCGCGAGCGAGTGGCTGGCGATGGCGATGGACGTCATGCTGATGACGATCACCACGTTGGTGACCAGCGACGCCTTGAGCACGACGGCCACGTGATCCAGTTGCCGCTCTCCGCGCGCGACTTGCAGGACGAAGTCCCAGGGCATGATATTGGCAGCGGTGGGCGTGGGGGCGACGGGTGATATTGACGCGTCTGGGATGCTGTGGATGGCGCTGGACGCGCGCTGGCTCATGGCGGGCAGGGAGGAAGTGGGGAAGGAATCGCGGATTATCAAGTGCCAGTTGAAGCCATAGAAGGGAGAGGATCTGTTAAACGACCTTTCACACAGTTAATAATCAGGGCTTGGTAGTAGCTCACGGACGCTAGTAAAATGCAGTACAATACTACTACTACTATTACTATAGTAGATAGTAGTTCGGCCGATTCTGACTCTACTACTACTATAGTAGCTAATAGCTCAGCAAGCGATCTAGTAGTACTAGCGAGTTACTAGCGAGTTACTAGTGGATCGCGAATCGGATACACGACGACTTTCTCACTGTGTGGCAAGCTTTGTATCTATTTTTTACGTCGGGTTGGTCGGCTGCAGAATGCGGGCTAAATCTCACTTTTACGGTTCATTCTATATAATATATACCGGTATTGCTCATTGGGGGGCTGCGGTCCGGTAGTAGAAATCGACGTGATCTCGATCGCGAGTGCCGACGGCGGTGAGGTTTTGCTCACTCTTCAATCAGCTTTGCAGCCTCAGATCGCCTGTGAACGTTCACGCCACCGCCGCAATACCACCTCCACTGCCACCACCACCATGAAGTGTTCATTTACACGATGTTTACAAAAACGAATCCATGCCCCGCCTGCAAGTGTGCTGTGCTACAACGATCTTTACAACCTCAACAATTATGTTAAACGTTTTGAGGGACGTCTTGACGGTATCCTTCGTCATGAGCTCCCACCGCACGAGCACAGATATCATCGAGCGGAGATACAGGACCTGGTGCTGATGAAGCACAACCGGAACGAGTTTCGAACGCGTCCCACACAGAAGCTGTTTAGATGGTCGGTAGGTACAGTAGTAGTTCGATAGTACTATAGTACTATTCCTATAGTAGCTTAGACGTCTTGAAAAGTGCTACTATTACAGCTACTGTAGTAATTTACATCGTGGTACTAGGTATTTACTAATAGTAGTTCAAAAGATAAATGTTATTAATACTACCAAGCCTTAATAATGCACTCATGGTTTTGCTAATTCAGTATCGAGGGTGTGCGTCCCGGTGGTCTGAGCAGGGGATCTGGCAACTTGTTTACCCAAACAGCGCTTGGTCAGGCGCTCACCGGTGGCGTTGGCTCCGTCCTGGCCGAGAGACTGCCGCTACGCAGCGCATCGGCCAAGCTGCACGGACATTGCAGCAGCAACACGTTAGCAATAGCTGGACAGTGCACTGCCGACTCGAGGACGTACCAGTAGAAGGGGTTGAACTGCTTGACTTTCACTCCAGTCGTGTCCTCCGCCATAGCAAGTCGCACCCCTCGAGCAGGGAGCCACTTCTCGGTCATCACGTCCACAGGCGCGCCAAGTTTGTTGGCGATCTTCTTGGTGAGCCCCGCGAGGATCCGGCAGGCAGGCGAGTTGGACAGAATCTGCGCTGGAAGGGCGGCGCCCGTGCTCTCCAAGCAGCCGTTGACACACTGGAAGACCATGACGACGGGAGGGATGCCGCGCTCCGTCAGGCCGACGTTGGCCCAGTCGGAGCCGTGGCGTGTGAGTGTCCTCAGACTCAACTTCCAGCTCTGGTTCTCGGCATCTGACAGTCAAAAGTCAGCAGGCCGAGCTCATTTGCTCGCATCTCATAGACAGACACAGCACGTACCATAGTTCGACAGTCGCTGAAAACGGGCACGCTTTGTGGACAGGAAGATGCGCTGGTCCTCTTCGCCCCGTCGAGTGCGATTGAGCACAGGCTTGCTCCAGACGCCCTCCATCTCCACGGTGAACTCCATCGCACGCGCGCCACTGCGCTTCATGGTCCACATGTACTCGAACGTGTTGTCTCCGTGGAGAACGATGCGGATCTTGCTTCCGTCACCCTCACCAGCAGCCTCGGCACTGGGTAGAGGCGATGACTGTAGCGGCGGTATTGCAGACTTCAGAGGTGCCACCTTAGCGCCCGAGTCGTCGTCTTGCTGGTGTGGTTGCGCTGTGGCTGCCGGGGCTGCGACGGACGTGTAAACCCCGGGAAGAAACGCGTACGCGGGTGTATCGGGAGGTGAAGCGCTTCCGGTTTGCTTCCAGCTGACGCGCTCGTCCGCTGCACGCAGCAAAACTTCCATAGCAGACTCCACCTGCGACTTCAAGAGCTCCACATCCTGCTTCGTCAGCATCGCTCAAGCTCCGGGCGTGTAAGAGTTGTGGGCTGTGAGCTTGGGGTAATGTCAGCAGAAATAGACGAGCATTTTGAGAGCGACGACATGGGCGAAACGCACCTCGACAATGAAATGGAGAACGATGGCGAAGATGGAGATGACAGCTACGCGAACGCGTACCTTGACGACGATGATGCGCAGGAAAGCGACGACGCAGAACTGGCCGAGATGCTGGCCAAAGTGCAATCCATTCAGCAGGTAGAGGGACGTCTGCAACTCGCAGAAAACCCAGTCGGCACCGATGTGAAAGGTGGCCAAGGTGAAGAAGCTCCAAAATTTTCTTCAACGTTGCCACCAAGAGTAACTACAGTCGGAGACGCTAGGAAGTCCCAGCCCCTTGTTAAGTCTCCATCGGCAGCAAGTTCAAAATCTACTGTTGGGGTTTATAAAAGTCAAGATGGGATCACAACCATTCCTCGCAGCGCACTCAACGCCAGGAATGCTGGAGCTGGTGCCTTACTTGGAATCAAAAAGACCGCTGTATACGAAGAAAAACTACTGCAGGCTGTCAAGACTACTAACACTATCAAGATGCTCAGACAGAAGGCAGTGGCTGCTGCGCCGGGTGAGACAAAATGGATTGCATGATGCAACGAAACGAAATACTAACCCTCTCTCGCTCATCTACCTCTGCCGTGGCTTGGCATGTACTTTTCCTTTAGCAACTATTGGGGTGCGTTAAAAGCGCTCGCGTTACTGTTCACCACAAGATGCTGACGCTGTTTGGGTTTTGCTAATGATCACTTTTTCAGAAAAGAATTGAAACTCTGTCAGCTCCGCCGCTGAAGTCCACTGTCCGCAAATTTGCCACGGACGACGAGGAGCAGCACTGCCGGTTTCAACTTCGTAAAACTGCAAAATCCTCTTCTAGAGATGATTTTGACAGCGCTGGTGAGTCCGGTCAGAACTTTATATCTCGAATGGAGGCCGCAGAAAGGAACCGCCAAAAGGTAAGGAGTGGCGCGCGCAAGTATTGTCTGCGAACTTGTTTCTCACTCTCACCGTGTGGTTTCGTTAGAAACTTGACCTAAGCCGAGGGGAGAACGATTACAACGCACGCTTGGTACGCTTGTGTAGTTTTCATCAAAAATTAATCCCATAAACTACGATCTTGCGTTTCTAATAATCTGTCTTCCGATGCTGTTCTACAGGATAAGAAGTCTTGCCCAAAATGTGGAGTCCCGCAATCGTACTCGGAATTCCGGGACAAAAAGAAGAAGTGCCAAATGTGTGGGGTCGAGTTTCGCTTCGTGAACGCGTGGGGGGATATCGAACATGGTTTTAATTCCAGGATGACTGAAGCTGCACGAGCGCAGGCAGAAAGGAAGGAACAAATTTATGCTCAGGTGACAGCCGAGGAGACCAATCGACGAGGAGTTACCAAAACGACGAAGCAATTGCAGTACGAGAAGCGGATTGCGATGAAGCACAACAAACAGACTTTTCTCGATAGGAACTACACACCGAATGGTGACTCCAAAACCAAGAAGGCGCAGTTAGAGCTGGAGGCCAAGCGCAAAACTGGAAAAATTAGTAGAGAATGAGTAAATTATGACATATACTACTCGATTTGCCTCGAGATTTCCCTGTTATGAGCAGTAGCTGAGATGAGGAACGCCTTCAAAGTAGGTTGGAATACAGCGAGTATACTTACTGCGCGCGAAGGCGAGTTGCAGGGCCTAAAGTCGAAGCAGCGGAGTACCCCGGCGCCGTCACCGAAGTCCGTGAGTAGACCTACAGAGAAGCCAGATAGTATGGGGTAAGTAGGGTGCAAGGTGATTCCTTACGCCAACGAGGCAATATCATACTGGAAGAATCGCCTTATACGAAGAGCACTGCGCAGGTTGTATAGGAACAGGTGGTTGCTTCCAAGAAGGGAGCCTGGGCTTGCTAATGCAAATTTCCGCTGTTTGGGGTAATGGTGCATCCGTTTGGTCGGGATGGGACGTTTTGTTTGACTCGTCCGAATCTGAGGACGATTCCGCGTCTTGATTTGGAGACCACATCAATGCATCATGAACAGGACTAGGATCTTGATGATCTGTTGGAGATGGACACGTCTTCTCATTTGCCTCCTCTCCTTCAACAGAAGTAACCTGTAATACTGTGAGACTCGTATTTAAAACCACTAGTCTTGGCACAATACTCACCTCGTTTATTTGAGGCAAGGAGGGCTGCTTACTCAAGCCCTTGGCAACGCGATCCATTTCCCTCAGTTTGCTTTTATACTTTTGTAGACCCTGCTCGAATTCTTCCTGCTCTTGACTACATTGGAAATAACATATTAACGATGGCGGAACAAAACATAAACGCCTTCACACACGAACCGCTTTTGGTTTTCGGCTTGCTGCGTCATTCGGAGCAACCGCGCTGTTGTTTCCTGCCGAAGCTTTCTCTCCATGATTTTCTGGTCCGGATCAATATCATCACTTCTCTCTGGGGTGCTTTGGCGCTCTCCTCTGTCGAGCCGGTGAACTCGTTGGTTTGATCTACGTCAGTACGCGCAAATAGTTAGTTAGGTATCCTCCGTGACATTGGCTGCAAGACTCAAAAGTTCGTACGCGTGTAGGCGTTTGATAGTTTTCCTGTGAAAGGATTTCAGCTCGGCAGGTCTCACTTCCAAGCCAAGCGCAGAACTGGGTGGCGTCATGTCCGGAGTCTTCTCCCGACGCTTCATTCGGATGCGTTCCTTGGCCCGACGACGACTCTCCTGCGCTCTCCTGATCTTCTCCGCGCACTCATCCGCCGCACTCAAAGCGTCAGATTGGTGCTGCTCAGCTGCACGTAGCGACTGCCGTTGCTCCAGCTGATTCGTCCGCGCGACTCGGGCCCGTGCGCGCTCTTGCGCTTGCTTGACTCGCTCGCTCTCCCTCTCGTGCTTCTTCTTCTCCTCCTCCAGGCGTCGAGCTTCCTCCATCACCTTCTTCTCCCTGTCATCGCCCTGCTTGACCTGTTTTCGGTGCCTCGGTACTGCAGCAGCAGTTGATGATGACGATGGTGGTGGTGGGGCTATCAGCGGCAGCTTGTCCGTCGAGTGCCGCTGGGATCCTGAGTTGCTGTTATGTCCGTCCTGGTCTCCTCTGGCCTCGTCACTCGCGTCTGCCCCCTCTCGCTGCACCACATCCCTCCCCCCAAAGCCTGATAGCAACACGGGCAATTGCAGCTCCCTCGCCGCCAGACACAGACGCCTCGCGCGCTCCAGCAGCTCGTCGTCGCCTGTTGCAGTCTCCATCATCAAGGAAAAAATGCAACTTTTTGTCCACTTCAACGACACACCTCGCGCCTTGCGATTGGTCGATCCGACATCCGTTACGTCCTCCCTTTCGACCAATCACCGTGCTGTTAGGGATAGAGAGAGAAGCCCACCCACCTCCACGTCATTCGGACTCGATCAGACCAACGGAGACCATGGCCTCGTCCGACGCGTCGACGCTCGCCGAGCAGCTGCGGCAGGAGCGCAAGAAGCTGACGCTCTTCCGCCGCCCCCTGCGCGTGCTCTACCACTTCGGCGTCGTGTTCCTGCGCTTCCTCAAGTGGCTGGCGCTGCGAGTGGAGCGCAGCTCGGCCACGCGCTTCGTGCTGCTGCCGCTGCTGCTGCTGTGGCTCGTGGCCTCGAGTCGCGACGGGCCGCACCGCCAGCTGCTGGACGAGTTCAACGCCAGCGTGCAGTTCGTGGTGTGGTGGGTGGGCCTGGGCGTGCTCTCGAGCGTGGGGCTGGGCACGGGCATGCACTCGGGCATCCTGTTCCTCTTCCCGCACATCTTCCTCGTGGTGCAGGGCGCGCAGGAGTGCAAGTCGCTGGACTTCGACAGCCGCCACCACATGTGGTTCCACCCCTTCGAGGCCAACTGCAACGCCGTGCCCGAGGTGTCCACCGTCACGTTCGCCGCCATCTTCTCCAAGGTCTTCCTGCCCTGCATGCTCTGGGGCGCGGGCACGGCCGCGGGCGAGATCCCGCCCTACGCGCTCAGCCGCGCCGCCAAGCTCGCGGGCCAGCGCAACGACGAGTTCGAGGAGATCAGCGAGTCCACGTCCCAGTACAACGTCATGAACAGCATGAAGGACTGGATGATCCGCTTCCTGGAGAGACACGGCTTCTGGGGCGTGCTGCTCATGTCGGCCTGGCCCAACATGGCCTTCGACCTGTGCGGCATCTGCTGCGGCCACTTCCTCATGCCCTTCTGGACGTTCTTCGGCGCCACGCTCATCGGCAAGGCACTCATCAAGGTGAACCTGCAAGCCGCGTTCTTCATCACCATCTTCACGGACGCGCATCTCAAGCGCGTGGAGGCCTTGATCGCACGCGTCACGCCCGAGCAGTGGGGGATGGGCTCCAGGGTCAGCGAGTTCCTGCTCGAGTGCCGCGAAAAGTTCCACTCGGCGCAGATCAAGGCCGCCGCGGAGCACGCGGGCACGGCGGCCGCGTCCAGCTCCAGTCTCGTCTCGCAGCTGGGCTCGTGGGTCATGGTGGCCTTCATCGGCTACTTCGCCGTCTCGTGCATCGAGCAGTTCGCCCAGCAGCACGCGGCGGAGGAGGACGAGGAGAAGCTCAAGAAGCAGAAGTGAGCAAGTGTCAAGTGTACTAGCATACCACCGTCAGGGCCGGGGAAAGAGCAGCTCAATTGTCCCGCTTTTTCGTCGTCGCGCTCAAGATTGGCGGA
Source organism: Phytophthora fragariae (assembly GCA_009729435.1). Taxonomy (NCBI): domain Eukaryota; phylum Oomycota; class Peronosporomycetes; order Peronosporales; family Peronosporaceae; genus Phytophthora; species Phytophthora fragariae. The sequence goes on along the minus strand of QQOI01000086.1, from coordinate 37,661 downwards.
GATGACCCGATTAGGAGGAGAAGGAGCCACGAGAGGCACTTGCATATTGGTTTTGCACGTTTTGTTTTCTTCGTGACTATTAATCGCTTCAAATAGAGAGCACTCAGAAAGTTGTAAACCTCGGTGCAAGATGTGTGCTATGTGCAAGGTACAACCTCTTAGTTTAAGCCTTGGTACGGGTTGCATTCTCCTCACGAAGCTTGAGGTCTGCTCGCTGTACTGCTTCAAGTCGCAGTTTCTCGGACTGCGCTAGCGCTTCATCACCGTTCTGTTCCCCAAGACGAGAGTTAGTCAGCGATTCCAGTTTCCAACTTGAAGCGCTCGTACCTTCAAGGCGATTATATCCTCGCGGAATCGTACGTCCGAAGGGAGCGGATTGTCAACAGGTGTGTGCTCGAATACTGGTTCGGACTCCACATGCCAGTAGCTGCCACTCAGTCAAACTCAAGTTAAGTTTTCCAGGTGCAACATCATCCCAATGCTTGATTCACGTACGTTTTGCCGTCGAACTGAAGGTGCGACAGCCAGGAACCGTTCACCGTCGCTACTGCGTGTTTAGCAGATTTCTGCAGGAAGCACAACATGCGCGTCAGAATGAAATGAATGCCAATTGTGAACAACCAAAGCTCTCTCTCACACACACCTTTGCGGGGTAAATGCAGCCCTTGATGTCATCGCTCTGAGACTTTTTCAAAAAGCTGTTGTTCGCGTCAAAGTTGAGCTCGCCCACAAGTCGATTGTTCACGTCCTCGAACCGCGAAGAGCCGACTATCTCGACCACTCGATCGCCAAACAAGATGCCGCTCATCTTGATCTGCGGCATTGTGTACGTGACAATTGCGCCGTCGTGGAATGTGATGGCCACCGTTCCGTTCTGGTAGTTGGCTAGGGAATTACGGGTCGAGACCGACTCGAACGCGTACACGCCGGCCATTCGGTAGAGCCCCTTTGGGCCCACGACGGTGAACGCGGACTTGACGGGGTGGTGGCTGACGTGCTCCATGAAAACCTGCGTGCCGTCGGCGTACGTCGCCTCGTAGGTCTCGCCTAGAATGGGGTTGAATGGTTTCAGCTGCCCGACACAAAAGTGCAGACCTCCCGCGACAAACGCCATCACGAACTTCATGCGTTCAATTGGGTCTGCACCACTGAGTGCCGCCTTCTTGAGCACGGTGGGGGCGTAGTTCCACCCGTTCGCCACGCGCTCGAGCAGCGATCGCGGTTCAAAAATGCGGATCGGCAGCGAGATTCGGACCGCCAGTTTGCCTGACAGGAGCTGGGAGCCGACCTGCATCATGACTTCTTTGAAGACGCCTTGCTGCTTCTTGAGCGTCTCTCGGTCCTGGAACAACAGCCCGCCTCGCTTGTTCTGCTTGAAGTGCTCCATCCACCGCATGCGGTCTTTGATCTGCAGCTGCGCCCACGAGTCCTGGGCGCTGAGCCCTGGACGTTGTGGGGTGGTGTCATGTGTGGGCTGGTCGTTCGAGCTGGAAATGGCTTCGGTCGCAGCTTTCTGGGCCTCAACAGCAGAGAACGAGTCGCGCGGAACGACGTTGTCGATGTGCAGACTCACGCTGGAGAGGACGAGGCCGTCGTGGCCGAGGTCATGTGTCGACATTTTGAACGAGGAGAAAGAGGTCGATGGACTGGGGCTCTGAAAATTGCGTTATGGGGCGAGGCGTGCTGACACACGCACAACACCAAGTGGAGAAACGTGTCCGCAGAACTGCTGGCGGATATTCCTGGCGGTTGTCGCCGTCATGCCCGCCTCGTTCTGACTCGAAGACGTTGTCGTTGGGCTTCGTGGACGCGCAGACTCCAGCTATTCCTGGGCAAGTCTTGCTTCTCCTCGAGGGTCGTAACGATTTGCTGCGCCAGCCAAGTCTTCTGCTTCGTAAAACAACCTCGGTTCAGAAGACAAGTCGAACTCTTGGTCGATCGTCCCCTCAGCCTTAAACAGCCCCGTCAACTTCCTTCTTACTTGCTTCAATTCGGTGGGGCCTGCAAGCACCTTCAACTGGAATCTTCTTCTCGTTATGGAGGAAAAATCGATGGAGTTGCGTCAAAATCGCCAATCTATTTTCCTGCTTTGAATGCTGATGTTGCCTTCCAGACGGTTCATCTACTGCTGCTGCTCGTCCGGCTTGGACGTGTATTCCGTGATAAGCGCCGTGAGTGAATCGTACGTGTAGAGGGACGATGAGTGACCATCGCTCCACGTGACGGCAAATGCGTAGTTACCCTTCAATTGATCGACAGTTAGTACGAAGCTCTATCCGTATTATACAAGGAGTTGGAGCTACACATACCTTCCGTTCGACAGCGGTGGGACGAATGTCATCCGGGATCGTAGCTGGGTCCAAAATCTACATATTCGTATGACCGACAAATTAATTAATACATGGCTAACTCGATTGGTGAGTGTTGCACGTCAGCGTACCTGTTCCCCGGTGAACTCGTCGATACATTGAGCACAGCGGCACCTGCACAAGCGATTAAGCCAACACTCGGTTAGACGGCATTATAGAGGAGTTTTTGGTGAAGGGACGACTGACCGTGCACGGAGATCTGCTGGGTGGAGGACAGCCTCTTTAGCCGCGTTCAAACTGTACAGACGGAGAACAATGCCGCGATTTCTGTCGTAGAGCAGCTCAGGTGCCAGACGAACATTGTGTTTCAGTACCACCAGTTCCTTTGCAACCTAGCCAGTGGAAATCAAAGGGACTTTAGCAACTAGGGAGGGTTTGTCTTTAGAGAAAAAAACAAAGGACTCACTGTGGTCGCCAACGAGTCGTAAGTCTTCTCTTGCTCTGGAGATAGTCCAGACAAAACGAATGGGCTGCAGAATAGAATTTAGGGTCAGTTAATCTCTTCTAATACATGACTCAAAAATGATGTCCACGCACCGTCCAGAATCGCCAGACGAGCTAAACTGCTCCGAGATTGGAAGCTTAAACACGTTCTTCATGTTGTACTTGTCCACGAGCTCCTGCGTGTGCCCCGGGCCTACATGTCGAGTTCGGAAGCAGATAAAGGCAATTAAAAACTGTCACAAGGCTATACGGCATTAGTATGCCACTCACCAAATGGGTAGTGGCGATGTCCATGCGAGCAGTCGAAATAAGACATGTTCTCCACGACAGCCGCTGTTTTCACCTGCATAAGTGTCCCGACAGTAGTGTTAGCAGCCAGCGAGCGCTATAGCTACAAAATATCAAGTACCTTCAAGTCTTCAAACATCGCGATTCCTTTTTCTACGTCTACGAAACTGGGAGTTGCGAGTGATAACATCACATGCAAATATTAGTTCAGGTTGTCGGAGGGAAGCAACAAACAGCAACACACAGTTACGGTACCTGAGTTTCTGCGGAGTTGTCACGACAACCGCAGCCGAGATGGCCATTTGCTGCGATAGAGACATCTGGATGTCGCCCGTTCCGGGAGGCATGTCCACGACCAAGTAGTCGAGGTCGCCCCACTCTGTGCCGAGAACGAGTTGGTCGATCAGCTTTGAGACCATGGGACCACGCATCACAGCAGCCCCGACGCCTGCTCATCGAAGTAGACGAACACTGTTAGAAGTGTGACCAATTTGAACAGAGACAATGCCACGTATTGCTCGCCCTACCGCCAGCACCCGGAGCAGCCCGCTGGTTCACAAAGCCGAACGACATGCACTTGACGCCTTCATATTCCACCGGCTCAACAAAGTTTTTGACCTTTTTCGATGGGCGGATGGAGCAGTCTTCAGGCGAGACCATCGTGGGTAAGCTCGGTCCGTAGATGTCAGCGTCCAGGATACCCACTCGGGCACCACGCTTGGCCAGACTGCGACAACCGGCAACGAATTAGCCACCTCCTCCACTCCACTAAGCTGATTGCACCCTCACCTGAAGGCCAAGTTGACCGCCACCGTGGACTTGCCCACTCCGCCCTTGCAGCTCGAGACTGCGATGATGTCCGACACATGGGCCAGCGACGAGAAGCGTCCAGCTCGGGCGTTGCGCGGCCTTGACGTGGTGATCTCGAAGTCCGTGGCCTTGACCCACTCCAGCTTCTTGACGGCGAGCTCCGCCCCCTGCTGCCACTGCAGCAACAATAGAAAAGACCAGACCATTGAGCGTGAGGCGGAGAGCGCGCCAGCGACTGCGCAGACGACCAACGAACCTGCTGCGCCAGCTCCTTCAGTGCCGGCGACGGCGTCTCGATCTTGCACGAAACTTTTCCGGTCTCGGGCGTCACGCGCAGCTCCTGCAGGTCCAGCAGAGACGCAGCAGAGATAGAGAGGGGCATTAGTGAAGGGACACGGCTGTGTGTCATTCCAGTCGCTGCACCTTCACGCGGCCCAAGGACACGATGTCGCCCAGCCCCAAACCATCGGAGACGCCGCGCAGCTTCTCCAGCACCTGCGTCTCCAGCTGCGCCGCCTGACGCGTCGACAGCGCGCGCTGCGAGCGGCTCGCCAGCAGCACCGAGCGAGTAGCTCCCCACCGCAGCATTTTGAGTCAAGACTTTTGACTCGTAGAGTGGGACGGTACCGAAGAGATGTGTGACGCACGGTAGTTGTATACTTGATGTGGCTCACACATTTTGTATCCGCGAAGAGACGCGAGACGACGAAATGGCTACACTTTGGTCGTGGGAATGGAGATGGCGGAGGTGGGTGTGCGTGTGCGTATTCTTAAGGGAAAAGACCAGGGGCTGATTGCATGCGATGTGTGCAGGACGAGGCGGAGGTGGAGACGCTGCTGAAGCAGATTGCGCTGGCCAAGCACAAGGAGCTGCGCCTTCGAGCCGAGAAGAAGCGGATCCGAGACGAGATGGGCCAACTGCAAGCCGTGCGTGGGATTACTGATCTAGCACGCGTTGCCAGTAGGAGCTGATTGCAATTGAATTGCGACTGTACAGGGGGCACTTTGGTCGCGAGAGGAGCAGACGCAGAAGCAGCTTGTGGAGGTGAGACGAGCGAAGGAGCAGTTGGAGGCGCAGAAGAGGGCGGAGGAGGAGAAACTAGCCAAGCTCAGCGACAACTTACGGGAGCAGGTGCGTGGGTGAATGAGACGAGTAGCTGAGCTTTTTCACACATTGCTGATTCGCTCTCGTGCTTCCTCAGGAGCTGAAGTTTCGCCGGGGCTTCCAGTCAACCCCCAGTTCGTTCCAGCAAGCGGCAGCGTCTCTTGTTTCGACCACGTCAACGCCATTGCAGTCAGCGGTGGGTGGTTCGAACCAGCATGAAAATGCAACTCCGTTGCAGAAGGATAATGCTGCTGTCTCCCTGTCGATGGATACGCGACTGCCTAGAGCAAACATGCCGTCGCCGCTACCGCCGCCATCACCACGGGGTATTTGCTGCTTCAACTGAAGGTTTCAAATGAGATCTACATACTAACCATCGGACCTGCTTCTTTCACGCAGCTCGGTCTCCTGACCCGGTAGTCGCCAATAAAGGGATGAACCTTCAGGAAAACGACGCGTTGCAGCGCCTCATTCGAGGTATCAATTGCGACGAGCAGCAAAAGCGCATCGAGAGATTGCAGGTCGAGCTCGAAAAGGCAAACTCGCGCCGTCAGGAAGCAGATTTTCCGATTAAAATCAGACGACGTCCCGATAATTCTTCAGATGAGCTTTCCGGTTCTAGCGAGTACCCAGAGCGCGAATATCCTCCAGAAAATCATTTGAGCTCGAATCAAGCTTCTCCAGGTGACGACACTTCACAAACTGGAGGTTTTTGTCTGCTAAAGCGAACTCACTCTCGTTGTCTCCATGCTCATTATTAGGCATCAAAGTAAATGGCAGACCGACAGAAGCTGTCAGAAGAGCGGCAGCAAAGTTAATCAACCTAAAGCCATCGGGAGAACAAACACACACACACCCGTCGGACCCGGAATTACCACCAAATAACAACACTGGCTCAAGCGAAAATGCGCCAGTAGTGGCACCTTGGCAGCCAACGGTACTCTCCGGCGTACCCAGCGCAGCATATCCCTCGCAGTTTGTTCTGCCGGGCTATCCCCATATTTACTCTGCGCCCGTTGTTCCTCCTTGCCCATTCTTCTCACCACCAATTGGCAATCCATACGGGATCGGATTTCCTTCGCCGTACTTGCACGGTTGCCAATGCCCAGCTGCATCTCCGTGGGTTCCTCCAAGCGCTTCGTATCCGTTTCAGACTGGGAATGCTCCTCCACCCGAGCAAAGCTCAAAACCTGCACTTCATCAGCAAGAAGAGGACATTCGACGATTGGAGCGAGAACTAGAAATGCAGCGAATTGCGAATGAGCAGCGAGCTGAAGCGAAGGAATTCGCTCGACTTCAGGACCGTCTTCAGGAACTACAAGTAGGTGACTACCCTCTTATCTTGAACTAACACACATAGAAGTACTAATTGATGTCAAAGTAGACCACGATCTCGACGTTGACAGCCGAAGACAACGCTACTATGACACCAGTCAACGAGACTGCGGCTGATGACAAGGAGGACTCAGCACTCAGGAGTCTGAAGGTAGTTTATGGCGTACTTGTTGCCTATTTACCAAAGTCTATCATGCTCAAAGCCATGATTTTTGTCGGTGAAGAGGCAACACCTTGAAAGTCTAGCCAAGGTTCGAAATGAGCGTGATCTTCTGGAAGAGCAAGAAAAGGTGAGCTGTGTTTGAAGAATCAATTTTTTGAGCGCGCAGTGAGCTCTAATGTATCCTGCGCCAGCTTAAAGAATTGAAGGAACAGATTCAGCGTCGCAGAGATGAGAAAAAGCGCGAACTTGACCACGAAGAATGGGTTGCAAAACAAAAGCGAGAGCTGGTTGCTCTTCGGCTGCAGCGTGCGATTCAGCATAGTGTCGCGAAACCCGCAGATCTTCAGGAGGAATCCGCGGAGCCGTACACCCCAGATAGCGGGTTTGCTTTGTTTTGGGACTATGCTGCAGGCTTGCCAGCGACAGTTAATGATGTACAGGTAGGTGAGCGTAGTGTCATTCCAATTGCCAGTTGAATTTACTAAGACGACATGGTGTCCTGGTCAGGTTACTTACGCAGTATTTGAGGGTAAAGTCATCCGTACACCATTCAAGGTTGTCTCCTCTAAAGAAACCAAAGCGGTTGGCCCACAGCACAAGTTGTGCTCGTTTCTCTTCTTTCGTCACATCAAGAAACTTCCCGCGTCAACGGACCTACGTGTTGCCATGGAGGTACACGTCAGTACCCAAATGCAACTAATGTCTAGGCGAGAATCTAACTTTCCTGCACTTTCGTGTTGAAGGTAGCTGCAGTATCACAAAATGGTGCAGGTGGGCCAAGCGTGCCGACAAGTTTAGGCTGGACAGTGTTTGAAGTCTTCAAGCTGGTGAACGAAGGCGAGCTGGTTCTCGCGTCTGGGTCTTTTAAGCTTCCCGTGAAGCAGTCTTCGATGCCAGACCCTTCGAAAACGCTCATTTTGCCACCGGCGCTCAATGAATGTGGAGATATAAGGCTGCACATTCGATTAGTGCATGATGGACGTGTAGAAGAAGCTTCACGATTAGTCGTGAATCCGGACTTACACGCAGGTATCTTGATGATTATCGTGTCCAGTGTGCAGTAGCAATAGCTAACGATCTCTGTTCGTTGAATCCACAAACTGCATAACTGCAGCACGATACGAATTACCAGACACTGGGAAGGCACAATCCAAACCGCAGTCAAGGGGGATGATGGCCCGACGACCTTCCATACAAGGCAGAAGAACTCCCGTTGGCCTCTCAAAGTCTCTTGATGACCAAAAGACAACCACTTCGTCTGTTCCGGCCGAACGTCCGTCTGAACGACCACCATCGGGCCGCCCAAAGCAAGATTTTCTTGACGTCGACCGTTTGCGTCTGATTTCGTCAGCATCATCTCGCCCACCGAGTACGCGTCCACGCTCCAACCTTCCGACTACGAGTGATAGACCCCGGTTGCCTCCATTTCATGAGGATACTGATGAGGCTGACGAACCATGGATTCGCGTTGACAAGACTGCTGAGCTACAAAGGCGTCTCCTGGGCGGTAGCTCGTTTCAACCTGGAGATGGATTCAATGTGTTCATTGATGGCGGGCGCGGATTCCCAGATAGTGTTACAATTTCGAAGGTGACAGTCGCAGCGCATCACGCAGATCGAACCCAAGTTGTCGCTGAGAATGGAAGTGCGTTTGCATCTATGGCTTCGGATGCGTTCGACCCGACATTTGACGCAGTACGTGAAAAAAAGAGGAAAACTCGGAAACTTGCATGCGCTCATAGTTGTGTGTGTGTGTGTTTTCCCCTAGTATGTGGAATACCGGCAAAGCAACTTCAATCCGACGCTTACGATGGTCATTCGCGTCGACACCCTCGAGCTGGTTTCTAAGCGACCGGTGATCTTGGGATACTCTGTCTTTCCTGTGTTTCTAGATGTTGAGACTCGAGACCAGCCCACTCGCCCAAGTGTTCCTCAGTTCATCCTCAATGAAGGGGGATTTCAGTTGCCTTTGCATCTCCAAGTCCAGTCTGCAGAGGCAAATCAACCGCTGAGTGCGAAGTCGTGTGACGAGTTTCCTCGGATACCGTGTGCTACGTTGCTGCTGCGGATCGTTAAAGCGAAGTTGGTACGAAGGATCGAAAAAGTATGAGAGTGCTGTGCCGAAGTCTAACGATTTGTACTTTGAACAGTCAGGAGACGGACTGGCGGTACTTTCGCGCAAAGATTCCCCGTCGCACGAGTGGGAAGCAAAGGGGCTGTTGGTACCAGCTCCTCATTATGGCGACCAGTTTTATGATTCGCTGCGTTGTGTTCCTTCTGGCATTGAAGAAAAGATTTACTCGATTCGGGTGAGCATTGCCTCTGCGTACTTTGTGGTCTAAAAGATTTAACCTCTGCATGCCTTTCACCGCAGCACAAGAATCGCAGGCCCAAGATCGTGTCTCAGTGCCTCCAACAGCTATCTCTGAGCACCAGTGAAGCTCGTGATACACTGAAGGTTCCACGAATTGTGCTCGTGCTCGTTGTCGAATTCGGCATCTAACTCTTGGTACAACAGGTTAAACCCGCTGCCTACCTGGATCTTACGTCAGCACTCCGTTATGAACCAGCTATCGGGTTCCGAATTGCTGTTGACGCTCTGCACAACGTTAAAGCAAAGGGAGGACCGTTCTTCAAAGTCCTCTTTTCCGTGTATCCTCCAGGGTCCCTCTACCAAACGATTCGGTTGACAGGGGATGTGTATTTCACTACAACGATGGATTGGACGAGCGCACAGACGTCTCCCGAGTTTGGCGACGGGTATATGGTACGCCACAATTGTTTGCTCGTGCCAGCTCATCAATTGCGAGTCTAACGCACTTTCTTGTAGACTTTGCGGGACTCACCTACCGACCAATTGCTCGCGGTGCTCTTCGTCGTCCGAAGCGTGACACGACACCCCAAAACTGGCGCGTTTACGTCGCAGCAGTATGGCTGGACGTTCCTCCCGGTGCTCGCTCATTCGCGTTTCGTAAACGCACGCACCGCCCAGCTACCGCTTTTTCAGGGTGAAGTCAACCTGGTACGTGCCTAGTGCGATGAGCTTGAAAGACACGACTGATGTATGAGTGCTGTGGACACAATTCAGAGTGTATTGAAGGCAGCAGTTGGTGGGCTGAGCTCTTTGGTGGACGATATCGGCAATGAAAAGGTGAAGCAACTGGTACCTGTGGCTGAGGACGGTGCATCGCTCTTCGTGCGAATTCAGGACCCTCAGCTTCCTCACTTGTCGTCCCAGCCGATCGTAAGTACTCGACGCTACGGCGACTGTTTTTTCTTGCTGCGACTAACGCGTCTACCAACGCGTCTACCAACGCAATAGGTCAATGCGAGTCTGTCCAAGATGGCTCCATCTCGATTGAGCGCAAAGTATACCTACGACAGCGCCAAAATCGCAGCTTTGAAGAAGAAAACCCCAGTCAGCAAACTGCTACCCACGAACACACCTGAGAATCAGTTCGAGAAGGAGATGAATCAGGCCTTCGCCCAGGTATTAAGTTCATTGGAAGCTGCTCATGAGCTGCAGTCTCGTTACTAATAGTCACTTGCTGTGGATTTTGGCAGGAAATGGGCATTCACCACTTGCTTTTCTAGTGGCAAATCTTCCGTCTCAAGTCGAAGCGTCGGGAGACTCTTCATCCTATTTAGTGAAGATGCCACCGACGGATCGCGCAGACCGCAGCAGCAGCAGCAAGAAGAAGCAGAAGAAGTCCAAGCCTCGCTTCCGTCTGCCTCGACTTCGTCTCCGGCCTAAAAAGGCGCCGCTACAGCTCGAAGACTTTGACGACGTTCGTTACAAGATGGAGATTGTGCGACTGGGAGACGACGCCAACGACTCGATCGACGAGCGCGTGGCGTTGATGGAAACGATTTTCCTGGCTTTGCTGTGCCTGCTGCTGCTCGGAGGCTGCGTCGCCGTGGGGTTCGCTACTCATTTGATCGAATACTCGCACGAGGTGCTGAGTTGGTTGCTGCCGCTCGTGTGGGTGGTCGCCCTCATTGTCTGGGAACGCCTCGCTATTGCCATGCAGAGCAAAATTGCGACACAGTAACCCCTCCCAATGGGAGTCCCATGTATTAATTAATACTATCTCTGGTCCCCCGTACTATGGCCATTCAATGGCCACTAGCCGAGCGCCGCCCGCTTCGCGGGCGGTAGTTTTAATAATAAAGTTAGTGTTTTTATTCAGCCGAGCTCCACCGCTGCGCGGCGGAGTGATATAACGCCCCCGTTCCGCTCGCCTTGCGGGCTCGCTGCACTACTCGCCGTGTTACGATAATTAATTCAAGGAGGGCGGGCCCTACGGTCCAGCTATATCGCCTTCGGCGACGGGGCCGCCTTCGCTACGCTCGGCAGCTTTTTGGCCAATCGGGGCCGCCGTCGCTTCGCTCGGCGGCGTTCCGTTTTTGCGCACTACATCAAGACTAGTTTGCATTCTTCTAACGCACTGCTATATTTGTAATATTTGTATAATAGAAGCGAGTCTGGAGGATGGTGTGATGCAGTAAGGTGGGTTAGTAATGTGTGGCCGGGCACTTACTATGATATGCGGTAGGAAAGGTCGATGCTTTAAGGTAGAGAACGGACGGACTTCCCAACAAACAAAGCTCGTTTTCTGTTAGTTGTTGTGAACTAGCTGAGCGCCGCCCGCTTCGCGGGCGGTGGTTGTGTGGTTCAACCCAACCCGTTCCGCTCGCTGTTCCAGCTCGCTTCACTACTGCGTTGGTGTCCCGCCTTCGCTACGCTACGGCGGGCGATATGATCAATCTTTAGTCACATCTGGTTTGGTCAAATGTAATGTGGATTAACGAATGTGAACCATGCATAGTTTGGTACCTACTACCCCCTAAGTCGTACCGAATATCTGTCTGTACACGATGTTATCGGTGTACACTCCGTCGTCCTCTTCCAGCTGTGGGTACTCGATCAACGCCTTGAACTTGGATCTGGTCGTAACGCGCGACAGCGCGACATATAGCTGTCCGTGGGAGAAGCAGGGTGTTGCCAAATACAACCCAAGGTTCTGGACCGTTTGACCTTGGGCTTTGTTGATAGTCATGGCAAACGCAGGTACCACCGGAAACTGCTTACGCCGCAAGCGGAACGGAGAATCTCGCGAATCGCCGTCGCTCACGAAGACGATCGTCGGGATAAGAACGTCTTGACCTTGGCGCTCGCCAGTCATGATGGTCGCATGAATTACGTGAGGCTTGAGCTTGACAACCCGTAGTCGCGTTCCGTTGCAGAGCCCTAAGTCGGGGTTAAGATTCCTCATCATCATAATTGGGGCGCCTTCCTTCAATGTCAACTTGTGTGGAGGAATACCGTTGATGTTGACCGTATGCAGCACCTCAGGCTCGAAGAAGTTTCCGTCGTTGTCGTCATCTACCGAGTCGACGGAAAGGTATTCGTGGGAGTTCCCAGAGAGGCGCTGTGATACGGCTTCATTGATGCGTTGTACAACAGCGTTGATCGTCGTCAAGATGGTCCGGTTGGCAAAATACTCGTCCGTCGCAATGTCTGGGTTGTTGATATCGGCATACATGACATCAATAATGTTTTTGAGACCCTTGGCACGGCTCTGGGTAGGATGTCTTCGTCTTCGTCCATGTCTTGATCAGTCTCCGAATTGTCAATTACCATACCCCGCGGAATCTTCACGAAGTCCTTACCAAGCGACCTATTGACTCCGTGTCTCCCCTCCCCAACTTCGAGAAGGAACTCCGAGAAAGCCGCAAGCTCAGCGGCTGTGCTCTCACTCCTGGCCGATTGTACACGCATGTTTTCCGTGAGATGAAGCTGCTTGAAGTGCGACCACAACGATGAAGACTTCAGGCAAGCGTCGATAGTTTCCGCCGGCGTCCCGCGCACTACTACCGGCAATATTTGGCGGAAGTCGCCCGATAGTACGAATACTTTTCCTCCAAATGGTTCTTGGTCGTTGTCCATGATGTCACGAAGAGTCCGATCAACAGCCTCAAAAGCGTGCCGGTGCGTCATAGGAGCTTCATCCCAGATTACCAAACTGGCCCTCTGAATCAGCGTCTTCAGGTTCGATTGCTTGTAAATCGCACACGTCGACTTGTCGTTCAACTTGAGAGGTATATTGAACGTCGAATGCGCCGTTCGCCCACCCATTAGCAATAGGGAGGCTATTCCACTCGAAACCACAGCAATCGCGATCTTTCCGGACACGCGCACCTTTGCCAGGATATGGCGCAGTAGTGTAGATTTTCCTGTGCCCCCTGGACCGTCGATAAAGAACAATTTGTCTCCCTGAGCCGACCCGTTGACCGCTTGAAGGATGTCGTCGTAAATAGATCGCTGTCCATCGTTAAGCTGGTCTTCTTGGTCGACAATAGTTTGCAGAGTGGACTGGTCGTACCCCTCCAGTTCGCGTCTAAGAAGACTGTTTCGCAACAGTGAATCCAGTACCAGCGCTGGATACTGATGCAGCTGGGGAAGGTCATCGAAGTCGACCACGGCATACCCGTTAATTTGGAGTAAGTCGTGCAGGCTCTTGAGCGTCTTGAACTGAATCAAATCTTCCTTCTCCTGGCCTTGCAAGGCCCGGTAGGTATGCGCGTAGTCTTGCGAAAGGTCGTCGTCGAACTGATCCCACAGCTGTCGAACCTCCGAAACTTGGGAATATACGATAATAGTCGCGAAAAGCTGTCGGAGCTCGTACGGCTTCTTGAACGCAGCGGCTTCAGTCATGCAGGCAACCCATTCCGCGTCATCCTCGAGATAACCCAATTTCAGTGCAGCCTGGCGGTACGTCTCGTAAGTAACTCCGTCGACCGTCCGAAGTAGCTCAAAGGATTGTGGACCCTTGCGGTGGCACAGCAATACACGCATGTAGAACTTGTTGATATCCCTTGGAGACACGTGGACCATCCGCCCAATCGCCGCTTGGAACTGTTTGCGACGAACCCACTTCTTCGCTTTGGCGTCCCAACGAAATTTCTTGAGAATGTCTTGGTACACCATAGTTTTTGCCGCTTGGTTCTCCGGGGCCTCACTCGCGCACAATTCAAAGAAGCGGGTCAGCATCGCGTGGCGACCCCGCGTGAGAACTTGGTCAGGGTTGTCACTGGAGCGGAATGTCACCAGTTGCTCGTTCTCCAGGTGAATGGTCAACTGTACGATGGAGTGCGTCTTGCCTTGGACTGAAAATTCGAGAAGTCGCATACACGCTTCTACCGGAGATATGTACCTGGCGTTTAGGTACCGTAAGATCTCGTTGGATTCAATCATTCCGCGGTGCGACTCCCCGTTAACTGTTTCGATTGTGATGACAGCTTTGTCGGATCCCTTGTACACGTACTTGTACAGGTATTTGACCGCGGTAAGGGCCGTGCAGACTTCCACGTTGATATGGCAGTTGTACTTCTGCGAAAGGTACGGGTTGTACGGAACCACCCACTGGTTGATCGTGGCATTGTCGTACTCCCGTCCTCTGAACTTCAGCACACCCGGTGGTCGTCGTCGGTGTCTGTAGACAGGAAATCCATTCACATTTCCTTGTGTAACCTCCACCAACGGCTTCGGGTATCCCTTGGTGCACTTTCCGTCCTTCATGCATGGGCTGTTGGGGTTTGCCGCACCGCATGGACCATGCATCATGCTCGTGAGGATGGTTTCATACAGCTGCGGATTGAGCTCTGCATCCGGAAGCTCTGCAGACACCAACTTGTCAATGATCTCCCTTCTACGCGGTTTATCCTCATCGGCCAGGATGACTAAGATGTGCGCGTGGGGAAGGCCCCGCTTCTGGAACTCCACCACGTAAATTCGCGCCATAACGCGACCCAATACGCCTTCGTCCAAGTCCTTGAGTAGCTCTGCAAATTTCTGCTGCCATACGCGGGCGACGATGTCCGGCCGATCCTGAGCACTTTGGTTTGGCTCTGGTATCTTCTCTTCAATCTCCTCCCAGGTCGGGTTGCATGTCATGGTAACGAAGACATCCGGCTTTCCGAACTCGCGCACGATAGCCATAGAGTCTTGATAAGACTTGTACATGGCACGTGGGCTCCCCGAATGCGTGGAAGGTAGGACGATGCGTTTGCCGATTTGGTTGAGGAAGTGGTCCGGACGTCGCTGATCTCCGTCTGGATGCTGTAATGTACCCGTCTCGCGGTCGTATTCCGTCAGAAGACCCCCCCTCATTCAGAACTGTCGTGGCTTCATTGAGAAGGGCATCTTGTACCCCTCTGTACTGGTCGGCGCGTAGCTCAGCTTGATGGGAAGCGATCCATCGCAGTTGCTCTTGTTCACACTTGGCTCGCTGGTCCACGCAGTACTGCTGAAATAATCGCCCTCCTTGGTGCAGCGCTGACTCGTCATCGACCTTCTGGAACAACCGGTACGCTACGTGCTCGCGGAGGGACATCTCGCGTTTACTCCTTCGTTCGGTGTTGTCCGCGTACTCGTCTGTGAATGTCCAGCCCGATTCTCCATGTGGAAGTAGTAGTGGGTACTGCAGTGGGTCGTACATGGGATTCGACTCGAAGAGGCGCAGCAGCCGGTGGTCTTTAGCCCACAGAAGGATATCGCGTGGCTTGTCTAAGTTGCCGTCTTCAATGAGCGTCGCCCCAACTTCCGACACCGTGGGTAGGTTGTGTGTACGTGGATTCGACTTCTTTTCATGCAGTCGGTACACCAAGTCAACCACATCCTTTCCCTCTGCGCGGTCGGCACGTAGCTTCTCAGCATAGTTGAGGAACTGCTGCGCGAACGGATTATGTTCGGCCATCATTTGCTCAATGTCCAGAAGCGTACCGGAGTCGAGGTCGGCAAAGATACCCCTACGTCGCTCCGCACGTTGCTGCATCTCGGGGTCGACGATGTAGATCTGGGCAAACTTGGGTGGAACGGGTTCATTCGTGAACCAGTCGATTCGAGGAAGCAGCGAGCCGAGGTAGTGACCCATGGCTCCTTGAATACGGTATGTGTACACACCGTGTTGACCTGCAACAGTCTCGTCTTGATTCACGTCCCTGAACGCGGATCCGTTGCTACAGGAAGCACCGATGGAGGTAAACGCGAAAACTTGGTTGTAGGCTCGAATCTGGCGACGAACCTCGGCGTCTTCGTATAACTGGAGCAGTCGAGGCGGCGCAGGTTGTAGTGGAGGTAACCGGACGGCTCCCTTCAAGCAGCAGACGTTCTTTGACTCTGCAGGCCATTTCCACGCATTACAATGAGGGCACACTGTAGTTCGAGGCAGTCTGTGGCGTCCGTTGACGATGTTGGGACCGCTGAGCATGGATACCCGGAAATTTGCCTGGTTTGCAAGGGCGTGACCCCTGCGCACAGTGCTACGGCGAATACGTTCGCGTAGAGGCGCGTCTACTTGCTCTTCCTCAGTTTGAGCCTCACGACGCAACGCTAGATACGCACGACTGGATACTCTCTCGGCTGCAACTTCTTCTTGGGTTCGGTTACTGCGTCGTTCTTCCTGTCGAATGCGCTCGCGCTCTTGTCGCTCAACCCGCTCTTCTGGAGTCTCATGCTCTCGGCGTTGTTCTTGTCCGAGACGGCCAATTTCCTGCACTTCCCGTCGTTCCTGCTCAGGTCGGGCTGCTCTTGAATCCACTTGCTGAATACGATTTTGATCACGCACTGAGTTCCTCTCGGACTCGGATAGAAGGGCCCTTCGTACACGCCTCCGTTCCGGGTCATAACGTCGCGTACGCTCGCGTTGTGACCCTGTCATGTTCGCGCGTCTAATACGGGCTCGCTCTCTATCTCGCGCGCGAGTGCGTTTTTGCCGCCTACGCGCTAACTCAGCGTTGGTCGCAACAAACGGCTGCTCCAAAATGCTGTGAGCCGCGACTGCAGCGGTCGGATTAGCAGGCGCCGTCGGCTGTGCAGTCGGCTTCTTATCTCTGCCCACGTCAGGGCGCTGAGCGATAGTATCCTCAATGGGAACGCTCGCCTCCACAGGCGCAGCGGCAACGACCCCAGCCACATCGAGCGCTTGGAATTCTTTATTCAAGTTGTAGCGCTTGCTCCGTCGTCACGCCTGACGCCGCTTCTTAGCAGCGGGTTCCTCTGGAGCAGCCGGGGTCGCATTAATTCGCTCGTTATCGCGTATGGCTTGTTGAATCTCTTCTGGCGTCCTTTTCCTTTTGGTCCGAGCCATGTTTGTCTGCGTACACGCAACAAAGTTACTGACGCGTTAGACATAAAGTCTAAGTACACTGTAGCCGAATCCTGGGTAGTATACGCGCGCGCCCGCCACGGACACAGAGACGCATATAGGTGCGTCCACCTAAAGCGCCGGTCCCATACACGACCCTTGGCCCGGAGATGAGGCAGGTCACCCGGCTTCGCCGAGATCTGCCCCATTTACCCCGGATTGGTATGAGATTTCCCACGCCGCTGGCGGGCGAACGTGGGCACCTCAAGGTCGCGGCTCCCAGGAGCGGTCGGTGCGGCAAGGGCACGCGTGTTCATATTACGGCAGCGGGTGCCAGCTGCAGTCTTTTTTATCGTCATAAAATGGGTATTTCTACCCACTTTATAGAAAGTAACGGTCAGTATAGTGGAAAGCTGCAGTACCCAAATACCATTCACCACAGGTAGCCGTAACCTGGGCTGCAAGCAAATGAGCAATGTTGCAGATTCGGGACAGCCTGACTGGAATCTACGCGCCACGAGGTAGTCTCGACTACATGGTCGTGTCGTGGCACCTACTGCAACACCCCCGTGGCCCCACAAAAGTAGGCACCAGGCCGCCCTTAATCTCACACTATAATACCTCGACTGCCCTGAAGGTACCAGTTATCCCAACAGGCGGAACTCCCGAAACCGACATTTGTATTTTAGGTAGGAAACTATGTAGCTAAGCGTACCTTCGTTCCTGTGCGGCGCTCGCGTCCTGTGGGGCCTGTAACAGCGCCCGCCACTCGCGCGCTTCCTCGCTCCGCCGGGGTCGGAATCAAAAAAGAAAATGTGAATGCGAATCTGAAATCAGCCGGTTTGTGTGGGCCACAATACTTGTCACGCACTGCTATTTTTGTAATTTTGGTATAATAAAATCCAGTCCGGAAGATGGTGGGATACAGTAGCGTAGGTTCGTAATATGTGGACAGTCAGGTACGCACGTCACGCCACAGGACAGGCTGATCCAACAGGGGCGGGAACGAACCGACTGACCGACAAACCAACCTCAGATTCTGTTAGTTGTTTGGGACTAGCCGAGCGCCGCCCGCTCCGCGGGCGGTAGTTTTAATATTTAAGTTAGTGTTAATATTAAGCCGAGCGCCACCGCTGCGCGGCGGGGTAATATACCGCCACCGTTCCGCTCGCCTTACCGCGTCGCTGCACTACTCGCCGTGTCATGATAATTAATTAAAGGAGGGCGGGCCCTACGGTCCCGCTATATCGACACGGTAGGTCGCCTTCGGCGACGGGGCCGCCTTCGCTACGCTCGGCAGCTTTTTGGCCAATCGGGGCCGCCGTCGCTTCGCTCGGCGGCGTTCCGTTTTTGCGCACTACATCAATGCTAGTTTGCATTCTTGTCACGCACTGCTATTTTTGTAATTGTTGTATAATAGAAGCAAGTCTAGAGGATGGTGTGATGAAGTAGGGTGGGTGAGTAATGTATGGTCGGGCTCTAACTATGATATGCGACAGGGAAGGTAGATGCCGCAAGGGCGGGAACGTACCAACTGACCAACAAACAAAGCTCGTAATCTGTTAGTTGGGGTAGATTTTTTCAACGAAATGTACACCTTTGCCAGTCCAATACCGGTACGAGATGTAACGGGCTGGTTACGGTTACGTAAGTAGGTAGACAGAGTTACATAAGTAGGTAGGAGCCCCATGGCTACATACACAAAAGTAGGTACAGGCACACGGCTAGCGTGTGCACTGTTGTCATTACCTGATTGGATGGAAGTGGGGAGCCAGACCCATTTCAGCCAATCAGGCATCGACCTAGATTTGAGTGGTTCACAAAGAGAACGGGAGCCCCCGCTCCCGTTCCATAAATAAACAGAGTTAATTTTACCCCAAACCTGACACTTGGTTCTACTATTGCGAGCTTCCTCTTGCATCTATAGTGTACGCTAGTGACGGTACTTCTTACCCCGTTACACCTGGTAGCACTTCGTAGTCCTTCCAATAACCAAGTTCGAGATGAGTGAAGGCACGCCGTCGGTGGCTCCAGCGATGACCCTGGAGCACACGGCGTTTCCCCACCTCACCACTGTTGAGTGGCAAGCGCTACACCGCCTCGCGGCGGTGTCCGGAGAGTTCGTCGTCACGTCGCTGCTGAGCTCAGCGACCCCCGACCAACAGCGCCAAGCCATCCAAGAATTCATGGAGCGCGAGCTCGCCGAAGCGAAGCGGCGAGTACCAACTCTCTCGCACTCCTCACGGCACGACGCCGTGAAGATGGAGACGTCATCCTACTCCGGCGCCGGACAAGACCGTCTCCCGCAGAACCGCTGGTTCCGCGAGATCGACATCGCGATCGCTTCGAGGTTGATCGAAGCGCCGACGGCGAGAGTCAACTTCTTGTTGTCTCGCCTCTCCGGAAAAGCCAAGGAGTGGGCCCTTGGTAAGCTCGTCGTCGACCGAGATGCGTTCCCGACTCTGGAGAGTCTCCAGAGTGACCTCCGACTCGCGTTCGAGCCTCCGCAAGACGAGTCGCGCACGCGTGCGACGTTCTTCGCCCTTCGACAGAGCAAGATGTCCATGCGCGACTACGTGCAGAAGACCCGACACCTGGTTTCGTGCATCGTCACGAACCCGATCGACGTTGCCTCTCAAGTGCACGTCTTCATCTTCGGGATGCGTGAGGGCATGACACGGTACTGCCTCACGCGACCGGCGCCGTCGACACTCGAAGCTGCGTTCGCACTCGCGCTGCGCGAGGACTACACGGTCGCGTCCTCCTACGCGCGAGCGCTGACACCGGACGCTCGGGCCTCCGCGCCCGAGCCCATGGAGATTGACGCCATCGAAGCCGAGTCGAGGTCGCGGTCGACCTCGACTGCACGTGGTCCAAGGTTCGGCAACGACAACCGCCCGCGCGACGGTCGTCCACTGGTCTGCTACCGCTGTCGCAAGTCTGGCCATCGCGCAGCGGTGTGTCGCGCGCCAGCTCCAGTCCTGGCAAGCGCTGAAGTCGTCGGCGAGGCCGACGACACGTTCCCGACCGCTCTACCAAAAAACGGTCGGGACCAGTAGGTGCGGGGCGCCCTACTGGCTGGAATGGAGGTCCTGGTCCCCCGGTGGCAACCGGACCTCCTAGCCCCCCCGTGCTTTACGCACACTTCAATGCCACCACCACGAACGGCGACTCGAGACTGATCCTCATCAGTCTCCACGTCGCCGGCGCGGAGCGTCCGCTCCGCGCGTTGCTTGACTCCGGGGCCACGAACAACTTCATTCGTGACGATTGCCTCGCTCTCCTCCCGCCGCATGTGCGTGTGCGGGAGGGACCGGGCGAGATCATCGTGAAGTTGGCCGACGGCAAGCCCCACCGCGCTCCGCGGTGGGCTGTGTCGATGGCGTACGCCTTCAACGGCTTTTCCACCAACGACGACTTCCTGGTGATCGAGCTGAACTACGCCTTCGACTGCATCTTGGGGATGCCGTGGCTCGCTCGCTACCAGCCGGAGATCGACTGGTTAGCCCGTTTGGTTCGTCGGCGTGTCGGCTACGACGTCAGCGAGGTGTTCACTCACCTGCTCGTCGCCCCGTCGCGTCACGTCGCAGTCGTGGATCGGACATCCACGACCCAACCCCCACAACGAGAGAGCGATGGCCCTCGCTGTGTGGAGTGCGCGACCTCCGTCATTGGTCCAGTCAGCAACCCGCCCTCGCGAGCGCGCGAGGGCCTGAAGAGAAACACGGTCGAGCAGTGGCTCCCGTACGAGAACTACGCGGTCGAGCAGGGCCCCCGCACGTGAAGAACGCAGTCGAGCAGGGGCTCCCGCACGTGAAGAACGCGGTAGAGCAGAGGCTCCCGCTCGAGAATGCGACGGTCGAGCAGCGGCTCCCGTTCGCTGATGATTCCGTCGCGCAGCAGGACCTGCACGACACCGGCATGGTCGAGACCGAGCTCCCATGCCTAGAGGAGGGTGAAGTGTCATCCAGCGAATCCTCATCCAGCGAGACTTCGGCCTCGAGCAGTGGCTCGAGGCGACTGAGGAAGTCCAAGCGCAACCGATCCGGACGCCGCCGTCTGCGCCGGAGGTCTACCGCGGTCGACCAGGCTCCGTCGAGCGAGATCCTCAACGTCGTCGAGTATTCGGAGGGCTCTCCGAATCAGGTTCGCGCGATCGAGGTGGCGAATCCTCCCACCGACGCGGCGACCATCACGCGGCTTCCAGGCCTCTCCTGGAAGCATTTCCTGCGCGACCTGAAGGCCGGTGGGATCGATCAAGTCTGTCTCCTCACCGGCTCCGACCAACCCGACGTGCTTGCCAACACAGTCAGCGACGACACCTCGTCGTCGCGACCGAAGGCGGCTGAGCCGAAGTCCGTTCGCGAGGCACGCTTCGCTGCGCAGTCTTGGCAGGCCCTCCAAGACTCGAACAACCCCGTCTACTCGCTTGCACGCGAGTTCGAAGACATCTTCCCCGAGAAGATTCCGGCGGAACTTCCTGCTGAGCGAGGCGTCCGGCACGAGATCGACCTCGTGCCCGGGTCGAAGTACTGCGTGACGCGGCAGTGGCCACTGCCGCGGGATCAGGTTCAACCATTGATGATTTCTTCGAAGGCCGCCGCAAGGCTGGCCACGTGCGAGAGAGTATCTCTCCGCACTCGAGTCCGACGTTCTGCGTGAAGAAGGCGACTGGCGGGTGGCGCATCGTCCACGCGTTCAACAAGTTGAACGACGCCACCATTCCCGCGCAGACGCCCATTCCTCGGAAGGACATGGTCCTCGACACCATGTCTGGCAGCGTCATCTACAGTGCGATCGATCTGACAGACGGCTTCTATCAGATCCTGATGAGAGAGAGCGACATTCCTCTCACGACCGTCAGCACTCCCAGCGGCATGCTCTGGGAGTGGCTCGTGATGCCGCAGGGTTTGAAGAATGCGCCGGCCACCTTCAACAGGATGGTCTCGCACGTGTTGCGACCGCTCCGTGCTTTTGCACCGAGCTACTTCGACGACATCTTCGTGCACAGCCGCGCTGAGGACGGACTCAGCGCCGTCGACGTACATCTCCGGCATCTGCGCAAGGTTCTCGAGCAGATGCGCGAGAACAAGCTGTACGCAAACCTCAAGAAATGTGTATTCTGTGCGCCGGAAATTCCGGTGTTAGGCTGCTACGTTAGCAAGAGCACGTTCGCGCCGACCCTGAGAAGATCTCGTCGATCCGTTCTTGGCCGACGCCCAAGAACCAGACGGAGCTGCGCCAATGGCTGGGCCTCGCGAACTACCTTCACAAGTACACGAAGGATTACGCGGGCTTGATCCAGCCGATATCATCCTTGCTGAAGAAGGACGTGGCGTGGAACTGGCGTCCTGAACACCAGGACGCATTCGATGCCGTGAAGAAGAGCCTCGCGTCTGCGCCTGTCTTGATGCTGCCCGACACGTCAAGACCCTTCCACGTGGTGTGCGACGCAAGCGACTTCGCCATCGGATACGCCCTCATGCAGTTTGATGCTGAGGGCCGCAAGCGCGTCGTGAGTTATCAGTCACGACAGATGAAGCCGGCGGAGAAGAACTACCCTGTCCATGACAAGGAGCTCCTCGCGATGCGTTACGCTCTGATCAAATTCAGAGTGTACCTCCTCGGCGAGCAGACGTTCGCAGTCTACACGGACCACGCCTCGCTACGGACGGCGATGAAGAGCCCGCATCTCTCTCAACGCATGGCGCGATGGCTCTCGTTCTTCGCCGAGTACAACTTCGTCGTGCATTACAAGCCGGGCAAGAATAACATTCTTGCCGACGCGTTGTCGAGACGACCTGACTACGATCCTCGGCGCTTAACGCGTCATCAGGACATTCCTGACGACGATGACGATGATGATGACTGTGCGACTTGTGTGACGCTGGGCATCAACGCCACAGTGTCAAGCCCCGTTCTACCGCTGCGTCAGCAAATTGCTGACGCGTACGAAAAAGACGCCTTCTACGCTGCGATCTTCCGGTATCTGCGTAATCCAGCGGCAGATACGCTCGCAAAGTTGACGCGCCCAACGCGTGATGCGATCACGCGTTACGACCTCGACGGCGACCTTCTGACGTACGCCATCGACACGTTTGACACGCCGCGATGACGACCTTCGTGCTCGTTTGGTGCACGAGTACCACGATGCACCCGCCGGCGGTCATCTCGGGCGCGAGAAGAAGTTCGCAGCACTCTCTCGCGACTTCTTCTGGCCTCGGATGTACAAGTGGATACGGAAATGGGTCCGTTCCTGTGAGCTGCCAGCGTGTGAAGCCTGCAGCGTCCAAGCAGGCTCCGCTTCGTCCGCTACCCATCGCCACGAGCGCGTGGCGATCTGGCAGCATGGACTTCATCTTCGGCCTTCCACGTGACGCCGAAGGCCGCACCGGTGTTCTTGTCTTTGTGGATCGTTTCAGCAAGATGGTCCATCTTGCTCCAGTCGCGGCAGAAGTGACGGCTGACGAGTCGGCCGAGTTGTTCCTCGACCTGATGTTCCGCCACCACGGCCTGCCGGAGTCCATCGTCTCGGATCGTGACCCCCGTTTCACATCCGCGTTCTGGACGCGGCTGTTTGCGCTGCTGGGCACCCGCTTGCTTATGTCCACGGCGGCCCATCCAGAGACGGATGGGCAAACGGAGCGTGTGAATCGCGTCCTCGAGGACGTATTGCGTAGCTACGCAACGTCTTTCGCCTCCTGGAGCTCTTTCCTGCCAATGGCCGAGTTTGCACTGAACAACTCGACCCACGCGTCGACAGGCCTGACGCCGTTCTTCGTGAACAACGCGCGGCACCCACGCGTTCCGGCTCTGCTGGCCGTCCGAAGTTCGAATGCAGCAGCGGTCTCCACTCTTGGTGGGGGAGGAGTGGCACCGACATCGAAGTCGGCGCAGGATTCGAGCGAACCCCCGCTGCCCCAGCCGGCCAAGTCCAACACTCGAGACGCCACGGTCGAGGGCCACGCCCTTCATGGCGTGGCATACGAGGACGTCTTCGCAGTCGACGTGGCTTCCCCCGCCACGTCCTCCGTCGCTAACTTCGCCCCGGCAGCAACCCCGACGCCCATCGACTCCGCAGCAGTGTCTGAGTTCGTACTGCATCGTCAAGCCGTCACGCGGTTTGTGCGTGACGCGCTCCAAGTTGCTGTGGATCGACAGAAGGTTAATTCAGATCGAAGGGACCGGAAGAACACGTCGTCCTTCCGGCGTGGCGAACGAGTACTTCTATCTACGGAAGGCATCCAAGGCACTGCAGTGACGAACTTGGGTGCAAACAAACTCGCGCCACGTTTTATTGGGCCGTTCAAAATTTGGAAGGTTATCGGAGATGCCTACACGCTAGACATTCCTACCGCTATGCGTCTGCACCCGACGTTTTACGTCGGGCGTCTCAAGCCCTATGTTCCTGCGACGATTCCTGCGCCGGAGCTTGATTCCCCGCAGCCGGCGCGTAGTCGGAGCCGCCCCGCTGCCGACGCTGACGCCGAGTCGGCCAGAGCCCTTGCTCCTCGCGCGAGGGCGTCGCCGAACGTGGCGCGCCGCACACGATCGACTCCAAGTGACGGAGCCGCTCCATCATCTCGCGCCGACCCTGCACCGACCGAGTCGCAGCAGCCTCCGCCGCCGCAGCACGTTCGCGCGCAGACTCAGCGAGGTTCCGAGCCTCCATCGCTTCGTCCCTCGCCTGGTCGGCCTCCTGCACCATCAGCCGGTATTGCTGAGGCGTCAGGTGCTCCGAGGCGTCGGTCCGCTCGGAGCCAAGCGACGCTGCAGCAAACTCGGTACCAGCGTGATGGACCCCCGCCGCTTGTGGATGCATCGGGGGCGCGGCGATACGTCGTGGAGCGCTTGGTTGATCACGATACTCGCGCCAACCGCGAGAGTCCCCCTCGCGGTTCCACTGGTACTGCGAATACGCGCGCCACTCGTCGACAGGCACCCGAGAAGCATTATCGGGTGCGCTGGCTTGGACACTCACGGCTGAGGATACGTGGGAGCCCCGTAGTCGCCTCCTTGAAGACGTCCCCGATCTCGTGAACGACTACGAGGCCTCGCTGGCGCTGGCGAGCGCGGGCGGCTGCGACGCCAGCGCACATGACCTGGACTTCGAGAGCGGCTGCGCGAGCGAGCACGCTCGCGCGTCTCACGACGTACGCAGCCACGACTTGCAGCAACTTCAAGATCCCTGCGAGCCCGGTCGTAGCGCCCGAGCCAGCGACGCTCATCTTCGCTCAGCGTCCAGCTCATCACTTGACGCTCCCACTCTTCGCGCGTCGGCCTCGGACGATCTTGGCACCTGGCGCAACCTTCGACCAGGTGCACGTAGCAGAGACGCCACTCGCGCTGCAGCATCTCGCACACGCGCGTCCGAAGATCTCCAATAGAGCGAGTGCTGCGCACAGCTTCACGGTCTTCGAGCCACGACGTGAAGGACAAGCCCTCACGTCCAGCGGCGTTCCAGCGACGGATGAAGGCGCACCACGAGCGCTGCAGCGCGTCGTGCGTGTAGGCGTTGTTCTTCTTCTTCCCTCGGAGCTGCCGGTAGCGCGTGAAGTACTCCTTCATGATGTCGAGGCGATCGGGGTTCTCAGCGCCGTCGAGGCTGTAGAGGTCCCAGGGCTTGAGGTCGCGCTCCATGACGTGGTACGCCGAAGGTCCGGCGCTCCCGCCGCCGGACTCGCTTGTCGACGACATGGTGGATTGCAGAATGGGCACGCAGTGCCTCCGCTGCGTGCGCCCGTTGTCTAGTTGGCCGCTTCAATCACTGTCCCGCTTGCGACAGCACTCACCGTGGGTGAGTGCAACTTTGAGAGGGGGGTGATGTAACGGGCTGGTTACGGTTACGTAAGTAGGTAGACAGAGTTACATAAGTAGGTAGGAGCCCCATGGCTACATACACAAAAGTAGGTACAGGCACACGGCTAGCGTGTGCACTGTTGTCATTACCTGATTGGATGGAAGTGGGGAGCCAGACCCATTTCAGCCAATCAGGCATCGACCTAGATTTGAGTGGTTCACAAAGAGAACGGGAGCCCCCGCTCCCGTTCCATAAATAAACAGAGTTAATTTTACCCCAAACCTGACACTTGTGTGGAGTAGCGGCCTCGCAGGAATCTCGCGGGGTCGGTCTCGCACAAACTCGGCGCGTCTTGATCGCGGTCGCGTCGAGTAATTTACCCGGTTGTTGGAGTAGCGTATCTTCGAAATACAGACCCAAGTCTTCGCAGGCTTCAGAGTTGGGGGGGGTTCTTGTGTTGACGCTTGTTCCTTGTCGTAGGGCGTCGAGCCTCGGGCGTGCGGCGTTATCGGGCCGGCGTTTCCTTGGCGTTCCCGTCGGGCGTGCGGCGTTATCAGGCCGGCGTTTCCTGAGGCTTGTGTGGCGTTATCGGGCCTACACGGGGGGGGGGTCTTGTGCACGGCGGTTATCAGGCCAGTGCGGTCCTTCGCCTAGGCAGCGCGTTATCGGGCGCCCACCTAAACGGTATACGTTTAACGTGCCTTTGTTCCAGCACGGGTCTGTGGGGGGTGAGTACCCGAACCAGCAGGCGTCGGGGGGCCGCGATATCGAGGCGGCTCTACTTGCCGGCGCTTGGTGGTTCCCCTGGAAACTCGGAGAAGACGGGAGGTCTTTGTGGTTCAGAGAAATGTCGGGACTGAGTCCTTACCCTATCCTATGTCCTTGCTACTGGCTACTCTGTACTACTGCTGGCTAAGCCTACCGGTCTGCGCCTGTCCTTACTTCTGTCGTGCTTGCACTACCGTCCTTCAACCTGATTTACGTGGCGTAATCAGGATCTTACATCGGCGCGTTTTGCTCGGCGGGTTTTTGCTCGGCGGGGTTTAGGGTTGGCACGTTTCGCCGAAACGGGCGTGTGGGTCGACTCGTCGGATGATTACGCGTCACACTGGATTCTGGTACCTTGTCCCACGGTTCGTCATTCATGTCCCAGTTCCCGTCGAGCTGTGGCGCCCATCAAACCGCGTCGGGCTTCCTCCGCCGCGTCGAAGTACATCACTCAAGTCCGTCGACCTCCATCACGGCGCCTTCTTCTTCCGGCGCCCGGTGTGCCCACTTCCTCCGCGGGGTACTACACCACATTCGCCCCGCTGCCACGCACGCGCACTCCCCAGGTGGGTGTGTCGTTGCAGAACCTGCCCCCCGCCTTTGGCTTCGTCTTGACACCGTCGTACCCCTGCCCCCGTGGTTTGTCTCGCAGTGTTCTTCAGCTTCATGGCTCGCCGCCGTGACGTCGACGCCGACGACATCGGTCTTGTGGAGGGAGAGCTCGACACCAACGACCTCGAGGCTGCTGGCTGCGTGGTCTGCGCCCTCGGCGCGCGTCGTCCCCGTCTTCCTACCGCGCCTCAAGTCCAGCTTCCAGCTCTGGGCGCCCACGTCCATTCGGTGACGGCTCTCGTTGCCGACGCGCGCACTCTCCTACGCAAGAACCAGGAGTTGCGCGCCCAGTACGAGCTCGTCTCAGCTCACAATGCGGGCTTGGCCGCCCACGCGTCCGTGCTGCACGACCGCAATCTCGCGATCCTGCATCGCGCTCGCGAAGGTTATCGTGCGGGCATGATCCGGCTCGAGCAGGCGCCCCTCTCTCGGGAACGCGTTGAGCGGGACTACGCCGATCTGGAAGGTCGGGTGGCCGACTTCCGCGCTCGTGCTGACCGCACTGAAGCTGCCGAAACTCTACTCCGCGTCGAGCGAGACTCCTCGGCTGAGCAATATCGTGATCTTCAAGATCAGCTCCATGCGGCGCAAGACCAGGCCGCCGATTATGCCGCTCAACTAGCGCGTGCTGCTACCGCGCCGCCTCCATCTTCCGCGCCGCTAGCGCGGCTGTTTGCTGCACAGGGTGAGCGCGACGACGCACGCGCCGAGCGTGACGACCTTCGCGTGGCCCTCGCGGCCGCTCGAGCTGCCCTCTCTCCTGTCCAAGCGCGCGCGGACGCTGCCGAAGCTGAACGTGATCGGGTGCGGCAGCTGGTGGCCACCGCTGAGCAGCAACGTGATGACGCTCTCGCCGAGCGTGACCGCGTGACCCGCCTTCTCGTGGTTGCAGAGCAAGCGTGCGACGGAGCCCTCGACATGCGGGATCAAGCGCGTCGAATCTCAACAGCTCTAAGACGCGAGCGAGACGCTGCTGTCACCGAGAGGGATCAGGCTCGTCAAGCCGTGGCGCCCCTTGAGCAGCAGCGAGACGCTGCAGTCGCCGAGAGGGATCGGGCTCGTCAAGCCGTGGTGCCCCTTGAGCAGCAACGAGACGCTGCCGTCGCTGAGCGGGATCAGGCTCGTTTGGCCTTGACCGCCCAGAGGCAGCGGCGTGTCTTGGTCGCGGAAGAGCCTCGCGTGACCTGCCTGTCGCTTTCTCAGAGCCGTGCGGAGAGTGAGGCGGCCCAGAACCTGAACGTCCCGCTACAGGACGACCTTCGGCGTGCCAACGCGCTCTTGGTGGCTCACGCCGAGGAGCTCCGTCGCGGCGCGACCCGTATCCACGAGCTGGAGGAGTCGGTGGCCACTGCCACGACCCTCCGTGTGGCCGCCGAGTCTGAGATGGGGCGAGCTCAAGCCGGTGAGCTTGGTGCCGCGTCTCGCGCGGCACAATATCGCGCTGGATGGATATCAGTGCGGCGGTCGTCTCAGCGGCATCGAGAAGACGACGGAGCCCAGGTCTGCCGTCTCCACGCTCGGGTCGTCGAGTTGGAGGGGGAGCGCGACTTGGCTATCCGAGAGCGTGACGAGCGTGCCATGGCTTGGCGTCGGATGCTCCGAGACGCGCGTCGGGGCCGAGAGTTGGCGCAGCGGGTTCGTGACGAGCTTGCCGATCGTCTTGCCGGCGTTGTAATGGGCGCAGGCGGACAGATCGACACCGCTGGTTTAATCAACCGACTCGAGGCCACTTTCACGGCGGAGGTCAACGCTGCTGTCCCCCTTCCTCCTGCTGTTCCAGCGTCTGCAGCGGTCCCTGCAATAGCCGCGGTCTCGACCCCTGCCGCTTCTGCGCCTGCTCCCGCTGCGTCGGGCTCGGGCACTCGCACGGGCTCGTTGGCCGCGACGACTGGCTCCACGACTGGCACCTCTTCTTCGCTCGGTCCTTCGGGTTCCAATTCGGCTCCGACTCCGCCCCCATCCTCGCCTCCGTCTGGTTCTCGGCGATCTCGCTCTGGCGCGCCGAGTCGTTCGAGTTCTCGGTCGCGTGCATCGGGGCCCTCAGGAGCGGCGCCCGCTCCGTCGTCCCGTTCTTCTCCCTTCCGACGTAGCCGGCGGCCCTCCACGGTAGCCGACACTACGGCTTCGTCCCGCGCTGCTGCGCAAGCTTCTTCCGCTGCTACGCTCTCTGCGGCCGCTGCAGCTGCGGCGCGCGCCAAGAGGACGCGGCGCTCTTCGGTTACGAGTCTTCAGACAGCGACGATCAAGCGCGGCGGGCCCGGTCCAAGCGTCCCCGGTTGTATGGCCCTGGGTCTCGTTCGACGTCTCCGGCACGTCGGCCTCCTCGTTCGCCGTCGCGTTCCCACGCGCCTCCGCGTCCACGATCTGGTTCGCACTCGCGCTCACGTTCGGCTTCCCTGGCGTCGACACGTTCGGCGGGGTCGGCGCGTTCCGTGTCCCCGGCGCGGCCGGCGCGCTCTTCGCCGAGGGGCCACAGGGCAGCGAGCGGGGGTCCGGTCCTGGCCCAGGGAGTTCGGGCGACTCCAGTGGCGACGACTCGTCCACCTCTTCGTCGTCCCGCGCCTCGTCTTCAAGCGCCGCTTCCAGTGGCTCAGCTGGGAGTTCTCCAGCGGTGCCCTTCTTCGACCCCGTGATCCCGCCAGCCGGAACCCCGTCTGGCTGGCAACAGCCTCGTTACGCCCCCTGGCCCAAACGGGTGCGACGTCTCCGCCTTCACCTCATCACCGTGCAGGAGTTGCGGACGCTCTTCCTGCCGCCGCCTGGCTGGATCATTCCGCGTCGTGGTCCACCCGAGCCTGTGAACTGGAATCGCGCTCTCGTGACTCCGGCCAATGTCGAGGCGTTGTACGCGACTCGGCCATGGCGGTACCTCGCCCAGGCAGCTGAAGCACTTCTCTTCGCGCCTGGTGATGCGGCGTTCCACCCGTTCGCACGTCGGCTCCAGCGCCACATCGAGCATTGGGCTCAGGCTTACTGGGAGTCCACCCACGAGCTCCACGTGCAGGGTGCGACCTGGAAGAGGTGGCGTACAGCTCGCAACTCGCGTCGCTCCCACGCAGGCAACCACCTCAACAGCTTGTTGCAGCTGGAGGTCGGGTTGTTTCAGCAGGGGCTAGCGGACATGGATCTCCTGTTGGACCCCATGATGCTCTACTTCCCGCCTGCGCACACGTCGATTGGACGGTGGTATCCAGGCCTCCAGCATGCGACGTTGCAGGCCGCGCTCAACGACATTGATGCACAGGAACCTTGGCGTCGGTTTTACCGGACGCCGCTCACTGTGGCCGAGATGGACGCCCAAGTGCGCTGCCGAGTGACGCACGATCATCCTGCTTTCCATGTGCCGCGTCTCGCCGACAAGTTTGTCCAGCAGGTTTGAGCTTAGTGTATCGTAGCCCTAAGATCAACACGTAGCCTTGATTCGTGTCCTTCTCTTTCCACTTTGTCACATCCTTTTTTATGAGACGACCCTCCGCCGTCCCATCTTCAGCCACAGACTGGTCCTCCTCACTTCCCCACTCCATCCCTCGCTCCAGCCATTCCCAGAGTCGAGGCTTCCCACCGGTCCTCCCGTCGACAGCCTCCCTGCCGACATAGTCACGCCCGCGGGCGTTCACCCACCAGGCCCCGCCGCCTCCGCGTTCTCATGCGACTGCATCACCTCGAACCGGTGGCGTCCTGTGCACTCGCGCAGGAAGTCGTACAACAGCCCGCCGCAATTCAGATCGAGCTCGTCGACCCACGTCGTGTCCGGGTAGCCCTTCCACTTCACCTCGAACTCGCGTCGCGTGCGTCCATATCGAGTAGCCCGCCCTTCGCGCACGTTCAGGACCTTCTCGACCTCAAAGACGTCGTCCTCCAGCTCGCGTGTGGCTTCCCAGCTGTCTTCCGGCAAGAGCTCCTCGTCGAAGTCGAAACGCTCCTCGGCCGGCATCGTCAGCTGCGTCGCGGGTCGCGACGGGAATTCCCGGACGGGCATCAACTTAGAGATATGGACGACGGGGTACAACTGATAGGGTGTACCCGCTGTCTCGAGACGCACCGCGAACGCGCTGACCAGCTCGGCGACACGGAATGGTCCGTGCCACATGTGCGCGAGCTTGCGCGCATACCCGGGCTTCACCCGATCCATGTACAGCCAAACTTGCGACCCCGCCGCGATCTCGTGTTGGGTTGCTCTTTCGGTTTGTCGACGTGCTCTCTCTTCGACGGCCTCTCGGACTAACTCCAATGCTTGTGCTCTTGCCACCTTGTAGTGTCGCTGGATACGGAGCCTCCACCGCCTCGCCTCGGCGTCCCGGGTCGACGTGTTTCCGACGGCTAATGTTGCTTCCAGCGTCGACCGGGGATCCCAGCCGTGCACTAGGAAGAACGGGGTTTCGTTCCTCGTCCGGTCGTGCGACGTGTTTAGCGCGAAGGTAAGGCGTTCGGCGTACTCGTCCCAGTCGTGTTGGTCGACGTCTGCTATATACATCTTAATCGCTCTTGTGACCGTTTGCACCATTCGTTCTGCAGCGCCGTTAGCTTGTGGACGATAAGCAAGCGTCGCTCGCTGTCTCTGACCCATGAGTTTGCTGAACGCCTTGAAGAAGTCCGACATGAAGCCCGGCTCACGGTCGTGGCGGATAGCCTCACTCGCGCCGAAACGCCTGAATACCGCCTCCTCGTACGCCTCGGCCACCGTCTGGGCGGTTCGTGACGCATTCGCTTTGACCACGACGAACCCCGTGAAGAGGTCGACCCAGACTAACAACTCTGTGTGGCCTTTGTAGGACGCCGGCAACGACGGGATATGGTCCATGGCGATGACCTGGAACGGGTACGTCGCGACGATGTTGCCCGGCGACTCGCCCTGGATGGTTGGCCGACCTTTTCCCGTCTCGCAGTCCGTGCATTCACCGACGTAGCGCTGGACGCTTCTGAAAATCCCCGGCCAATGGAAGTGGCGCCTCACGCGTTGGTATGTGCGGCCAATACCCTGGTGTCCGCCTTCCAGACTCGCGTGATAGTGGTGGAGTACATCCTCCCCAAGAGTCTCCGGGATCACCAGCTTCATCATCTCATCGCGCCCCTCGGCGGATTCGTCGTTCCTCGACTGGTAGTAGAGCAGTCCGCTTTCGCCCTCTTCGTACTGAGGCGCAAGCTTTTGGCAGTTCTTCACCTCGCGTCGGGACAGGTCTCCGACGTCGCCGCGGAGATACTTCTTGAGGTTGACGATCCAGACCTCTTCGTCCTGGGCGGCGCGGATGCGGTCCAGGCGTAGTCGTTGCACCACCAGCTCCTCCAGAACTTCGGGAGGTCGGCTCCTGCGTGTTGTAGTGCGTGCGGCAGCCGAGCGCGTCGTCACTGCGAGGACTTGTGTCTTCCCGCGTCCCGCGTCCGTGGCATTTCCGGCGGGATCATCTATGTCGCGCGTTCCCGCGTCGCCGTCTTCCGCGTCGAGATTTTCCGCGTCGCGATTTTCCGCGTCGCGATTTTTCGCGTCGAGATTTTTCGCGTCGAGATTGGCTGGAGCCGCCATTTCGGGACTTGACGTCCATGGTCGGATGACTTCTTCCAAGCGGTTCAGCGTCTTCAGATCTTGAATCTCCTCGGGACTGTGCACGTTGCGGCTCCCTTGACGTTGCAGAGCTTGTCCAGCCAGCATGTCGGCACTGGCGTTCCAGTCTCGTCGTACGTGGAAGAGTTCACAGTGCGGACATGCCTGGAGGGCGTTCCGCGTCTTTTGTCGCAGCAGCTTCAGCCCGGGTGACTTGCAGTCAATCTCGTCCCGCATCTGCCTGATAACAAGGTTGGAATCTCCGCATACGACGAGTCGAGTGACGTCGTCGAGCTCCTCTAGGAGAGATCACCCAAGCAGCAGCCCGCGGTATTCCGCCTCGTTGACCGTGAGGTCCGTCGCATACCCCGACGCGGCGCGCACGATCTCCCAGTCCGGCAGCCGCCAGATGACGGCACTATATGCTCCGCCTTCTCGCTTTGCCTTAGCCGATCCGTCGAAGCTCAATACGTGCAAGATCTCGTCGCTCGCCACGCCGGGGACTGGAATGACTGCAATCCTGGACGCCCGTTTCCGTGGGGCGATCTCTTCTAGCGCTGCGTCTACGAAGGCTCGCGGTGTAATGCTCGCGGCCAGCGTGCCGAGGAGTTCTTCTTCTCCCCTCATGGATCGGCAGATCTCCAACTTCCACGGCGAAAGAATCGCGGCCCACTGTGACAGTCGCTCCTGCAATCCCTTGGACCGGAACAACCAGGCGAGCGTCGTGTGACGTGTCAAGACGCGGACCGGTTTCCCTGCTAGCATCATGTAGCACTCATTCAAGACGCGCAGAAGGGCCAAGATCTCCTTTTCGACGATGTCGTAGTTCAACTCGTTGGGTTTCAGCGTGCGACTGGTGAACTTCACAGGCATGTACACGTCGTCGTGGACCTGCGTGAGCACCCCTGAGATGGCCCAGTCGCTAGCGTACACGATCACGACTGATTCTCGGCTCTCGTCGAAGTGTTTCAGCATCGGGGTCTCGGCGAGTTTCGTCTTGAGCACGTCGAAGGCGCGCGTCGCGTGGCTCCACTTCTCTTGTTCGCAGAATTCTGGACGTGTGACGTACTCGTCGAAATCGGCCTCCGTCAGCGAATACAGCGTGGTCGCGTACACCGCAAAGTCTGCAATGAACCGGTGGTAGTAATTGAGACTACCCAAGAACGATTGCAGACCCTTGAGCGTGCGCGGGAACTCGAGGGCCGTCAGCGACTCCAGATTCTTTGGCTTCGCCTCGAGACCGAGTCCCGAGACTCGATGACCTAGGTAGTCGACCTTGGACATGCCCCACTCGCTCTTCTCGACGCTGGTGGACAAGTGCCACTGCTCGCAGACATCCAGCAGGCGTTCGACTTTCTCGCACAGGTCGTCCCACGACGTACCCCCGATAAGGATGTCGTCGATGTATGACCTCCGTCCCAGAACAGAGTGAATACCTGGCTTCGCCGGTTCGCCGTTTTCGAATACGTCTCGGGTGCTGTCATCTGGAGACAGCTTCAGGAACCCGTAGAGCGCGTTGTCAATCAAGCGTTGGTAAATCTGCGGCGCGTTACACAGGCCGAACGGCATACGCAGCCACTCGAACAGGCCCATCGGCGTGATGAAAGCTGAGATGAGCCGGGCCCTGTCCGTCATGAGGACGACCCAGAATCCGCTCGCCATGTCGAGGGAGCAGTACCACAGATACTTGTCCAAGTCTTCGAGCAAGTCGTTGACGAGTGGCATGGGGTAAACCATCAGCTGCGTCAGCCCGTTGATGAGCCTGTAGTCAATGCAGAGCCGAATGTCGACGCCGTTCTTTTTTATAATCACGACAATGGGCGACGCCCACGGTGACTTCGACTTCTGGATCATCCTCGCGCTCAGCAGCCCCTTGATCAGGTCGGCAACTTTCTCTCGGAACAGTGGCGGGATTTTCCGGACGCGTTGCGCGACGGGTGTTGCGTCGCCCACGTCGATGTCGCAGACCACCCCCAGGGCGGCTGGCGGCAAGGCGTTTCCCTTGCCGATCAACCACTTCCGTCGCTTCCAGATGATTTGGCGTAGCCGCGTTTCTTGTCTCGCGGTTTCCTCGGGTGGGAGTCCCGTTGGCATCCCGACCTTCAAGTCCTCGATCTTCACCTCGGCGGTCAGCGAGAGGTCTGGCAGAACTGCCATCTCCGACTCGAGATCCTCTGCGAAAAGGTCGGACCCCTCGTGAATGAGGACTGCGTCGTCTTCCTCCTGCCCGTCCAGTTTCGGTTCGTCGCGTTTCTGCTCGTCGAATTTTGGCTTGGCGAGTCCTGGTTCTGGTGATTGCTTCATCGTGGCGCTTCCAGCCACCGCCGGAGGCATGGCGGGTTCGCCTTCTGCCATCTCTCCGTCCGCATCCAGCTTGTGGTCGTCGGGCGGCTCCTGTACCCCGCCTACTTTCGGCGCTCTCGCGACCGCCGCCAACACTGGGGTCACCGCGCGTCGCGTCTCGAGTTGCCTCGGTTCCGGGCGCAAAATGGCTTTAGGCGTCGGATACGAGGGGCGATTCGTCATCGGCCCGTCGGGTTCGGTTGGGATCCAGTTTTCCTCCGCGTCGCGCGTCGCGCCGTACGCCACATTCTGCCACTGCTGGTACCTAGGGGAGCCCAGTCGAACAAACCCACGGCTCCGAGGCTGGCCGTCAGACGGCGTCCACCACCCCAGCGTCTCATGCGCGTCGAGGGTTATCGCCGCGTCTCCAATGTTCGTAACACGTAGGTAAGTCTTCCTTCCGGCTCTCCCTTTGACAAAGGTCGTCACCCACGATTCTGCTCGCGTTACCCACAGGAACGGCGCGTTTCGATCCGACCTCAGCAGGACTTCGTGTGTGTCCCCTGGCTCGAGTCTTACAGGCGCCTTGACGTTGACCGGGTTCATCCGTGTGCCATATAGCGGTCTTCGTCCGATCATCTGGCTGTGGACCTCGTCGGGGAGGCACGCCGTGCCGTCCGCAGTGTCGATGCGCACCCCAGCTGGCACCATGAAGTTCATCCCCAGGATTGCGTGTTGCCCGACCAAGTCGCCGACCCACAGGTGCATGTAGTACACCAAGTTCCCAGCCAAGGTAACTCTGACTCTGGTTCTTCCCACCGCGTAATATGTCTCATCACGAATTCCCACACACTCTTGCGTGGTTTCTGTGTCGATCAGGCAGCCTACCTCACGAGCAAAGGTGGTGTCCAGGATGGACACCTCGGCACCTGTGTCGAGCAATAACACAGCACAGGTTGTTCAGCTTTCCAGGAATCTTGGCCTGCTCGTACCATTTGTGCGGCGCGTAATGTTTCCAGTATCCGCGTCGCTCTCCCGGTTGCAAGTCGATCTCGTCCAGGGGTGGTTCACGCGTGAACTCGTCGTCCGTTGTCCGTCGGGCCGCCGAGATTCGCGGCGCGCGTTCTCGCATGGTGCACTCCAGGTTGGTTTCACATGTATTATCATTCAGGGAAGTCCGGCTCTCACTAAACACCTCTCGCGACTTCTTGGTCACATATGCATAGACGGAAACAGGTCGCTCGTCTCGTACTGGTTTCCAAGCCAGCGAGCGCCCTAGTTTAACATCTTCTCGGCGGCCGGCGGCAGCATTCCCACGTGTTTATTCGGGTCAAACCACTGGCGCAATTGATTGAAGAACTCCTCCATGGGGCATTCTCCGGCTTCGCGCATGTCACCGCAGGCCTTGCACACCCTCAAGCATCGCTCTGTTGGGTGCTGGCCGCCGCACTTCTGACATATCAACAACTTCCAGCAGTCTCCTTCAGCGCGGCGACGTGAACCACAGTGGCGACACCGCGGGCGGTCGCGTCCCGAGTCCTCGGGATCGAAGTTGCGACGCGCCTGCTCTCCCGGCGGGGCCTGTCCCGCGACGAACAACTTAGCGCGTTCCTCGTCCTCTTCGTCCTGGTCGTACTGGCGGTCGTCGCTGTCGCGACTTTCCCGTTCCGAGTCGTACTCGTCCGGTGCGACGTGAATCGCATGCACAGCGCGTGCCGACTGAGTCGGAGGAGTCGGCGCGTTTTGGCGGAACTTGTTCGAGCCGAAGAGAGTCTTCTTCTGGTGAGCCAATCCACGTTGTCGGGCGCGCAGCTTCTTCTCCAGCGCCTCCGAGTCGGCGACCTCCATCAGCGTGAGACGTGAGGCGAGTTCGGCTTCCTGCGTGTTCAGCGTCCGGATGAAATGTTCGACGTGTTCACGTTTCTCTTCAGTCGAACCATCGGCGTACGGAACGTTGGCCCTCAAACCCGCGACGTTGAGCCGGTACAAGTGATCCAGAGGGGCTCGTCGGGGCGTTGAGCTGCGTGGTAATAGCGGCTGGCCATTGACACGCCCTTGCCGCAGTACTGTACGCGGAATTGCTCCATTAGCTCGGTCCATGATTGCTTGACCTTCTTGGGCAACTGGAGATACCATTGACGCGCTGGACCGCTCATCAAGTCGCTGAACTGCCCGCACACTTCTTCA
Organism: Phytophthora fragariae; assembly: GCA_009729435.1. NCBI lineage: Eukaryota > Oomycota > Peronosporomycetes > Peronosporales > Peronosporaceae > Phytophthora > Phytophthora fragariae. Next base: position 810 of record QQOI01000086.1, on the reverse strand, counting down.
CCCGTCATTCCGTCGCGTCGTGCGGCGGACTTCAGACGGTTGAGCCATAGTCTGGCCTTTTCTCCGCCGGCGTCCCGTCCTGAGAACTCTTTCAGCTCTGAAGATGCCGAGAGGCGTACACGAGCGAGACTTACACCGCCGGCTGTCGCCGTCGAGATGGCGGCTGCGGTTCTCGGCGCTCCGACGTCCAAGTCAAACAGGTCGTCGGGATCCTCGTCCGCGCGTCGAGCTCTGGACTTCGTCGAAGAGCGCGAACTGACCGATTCCATAGCGACATCCGCTGTCTCATGGGGTCGAGCCGCCGTGGACATTGCGGCGGTGTCGGCGTGTGCGGTGCTCATCACTGTCGTCTGCATCAGCTTGATGATGGAATCTCTCAGAGCCTTGGGCAGCACCTCTTCGGCGGTTTTGTTACCTCCGTGCGCGCGGGTGCCCCGGATAGCTGCATGGCGCGCGGCGGCCGGTTCATTGGCATGCGCTTGGGCGATTCGAGACTGCTGTCGGAGTCTACGCTCGATTGGTATCGAGGTAGAGGCGAAGGCGTGGTCGTCGAAGTCTGGGCCGAGCTCGCCGAGGGACCCGGCGCATCCTGGCCCGTTGCGGGACTCGTTGCGACTTGTTTGACTGATCCAGCCAGAATCGTCAAGGGCTCTTGTACGACGCGAATTGCGCGCAACCAAGACTTGAGGTCCCAATCGCACAGCCTTTCCATCTCGAAAGCTCCCAACACGAACCCCGAGTCACGCAACATCTGGAAGAGAGTCGGCGCGGCGTGGGCGACATTAGTCAAATTGACCAATCAACGACGTA